>JAMZAV010004073.1:0-57138 GCA_024449915.1 Sweltsa coloradensis
AGGTTAGAGGCAGACTATGACAACGATGGCAGGGGAGATGTGGAACAGCGAAGAGGAGACTAGAATGTGGTGAGACTGGAGGAGTGGTGGCAGGAGAGAAGATCTAGAGAGGCTTAGATCTTCAATGCGGACTCAATGCAGAGTTGGACAAGGCAATGTATTGTAATTACTAATTACCCTAGGGAAGACGACGGGTACCCGAGTCCCGGGTACGTGTTTCCACTACCCGTTTACCCATAAAACCCGGTTCCTGAATTGAGGTGTCACATTGTAGACGGAAGGCTAACGTAAACATGCGATTTCTCTATCTTTTGTGCTTGGCGGCATTTTTCTTTCGAATTATAATGTCCTTTGTTCATGCCGCTGACTTGTGGCTGTGTGTGCACTCGTGCGATCTTCCAGAGATTATATCGCGTAAATAATTACCATAACATCTCTAATGTTTTCAATCTGCTGGAAGTCAAAAGCTACCACCCATGGTGATGCTGATAACTGAAATTAAGCACTTGGGAATAGAGTTACTGCAGAGACTGACCTTTCCTTATTATTACAAACACAAAAGTAAACGCAGTTCTAGAAACAATTCACACGTCTATTGACCCTTGTAAGAAAGTAATGGGTACACCTCAGTAAAGCTTTTGATTTGGTAGATAATGAACTACCGTACCTACCGATATTGCTTGGTAAGTTAGTAAAATATGGAGTGCTACTAGGTTTTTATTATGCAGAAAGAAATTATGTAAATACTTTTAACATAAACTTTGCCACCAACAAAAGCTCCAAGTCTTATTTTACTAGGAAGCTTCGCAAACGCTTTTTTTAGTCGCGTTGATGGATGAGCTTTTTTATTATAAAATGTTAATTTTAATTTAAAATAATAATAAAAACATATTAACACGGCCCATACAAAGCAATCATTAGGTCTGTTGGATCTTTGATTGTTTGTAACAAGGCTGTGAGTAAGAGAGAAAATCTCCTGTGAAGTGTTCATACAAGGCTGTGAGAAAGATCTAAAATCTATATTTTCGTGCTATTTGGGCGGATTTTGACCAAACGGGTGGGGCTACAACGTTCATATTTCACATGGACATTAAGGTAAGGGTGATGTATTAACTTTTGAAAGAAAAAGTTGGCCAGAATCTTTAGAAACAAAGGTTTTAATATTTAACACCTCAAAAAACTCAAATTAAAACCTTTATTTCTATAGATTCTGGCTAACTTTTTCAACTTTTTAATAAATAAATAAATAAATTTTATTTAGAGTCTACCCACTCAGTTATAGAACTGATTTTCAGTGGGGGACTTTAAATCAAAGCGACCAAGCCAACCCTGCAGGCCCCGACGCAATCGACGAGTGAGCGATAACCAACCAAAGATCGATATTTTAATAGGAAATATAGCAATCAGTGGTATGGACAGTGCGAACACCCGCGAATCAACGCCAGAATCAACAAGGCCGATTCAGAACAACTCTGAAATTTATTATGTGCTTCGTTGCTAGGACGGCTCCAAAGTCACCGTTTACAAACTCCTAAGACAAGAACTGATGGACTGAAGTCCAAATCAGAAGTTAAAAAACTTCTGACTTTAGCGGGAATCGAACCCTGGACCTTCTACATTGGAAGCAGATACGCTAACCACAAGACCAACGAGCCTGTCAAACGTCAATACATCACCATAACCTTAATGTGTATGTGAAATATGAACGTTGTAGCCCCACCCGTTTGGTCAGAATCGGCCCAAATGTCACGAAAATATCGCACTAAAAATCGTAAAAAATCGTAAAAGTACGATATTCATGAGAAATATTTCTTCGATTGTACCCAAAAACGTAGCAAGTCTAAGTTCAGAGATTTCGAAGGTCCTGTCAAATTTTCATCAAGATCGCATATGCCGTTTGCCCGGTAGAGAGCGAACAGACGGAAAAAAAAAAAAAAAAAAAACAAAAAAACAAAAAAAACACATCGAGCTAAATTTTTTGGGGGGTCGGTGAAATTGAAGTCTTCGCTTCGCTCATCCAATAAGTTATAATATTTTAACTTTCTCATGTATCTACAAAATAATAACTGTTTGATTTAGGCCTGTAAAGAAAAATAAACATTTTACGAGTGTCAATGAAATACATGAATATGATCACAACACCAGACAACATGCAAATAAGTTTCATTGGTGCAAATTTTCCTTGACACCCTGTAAGAAGGGATTTAACTAGGTATTGTGTACATCTATACAATGTTTTAACACCAAAAATAAAATCAATTCATAATTTAGGAAGTTTCAAATTTCAAAAGAACTACAAAACACTTTTTATGCACAAATGGTTTTTATTAATTGCACAAATATTTAGAATTTTTAACCCCATCTTATAAGGGAGGTTATGTTTATTATGTTTTATTTTAAGGCAGAAGATTTTTAACTTCTGATTTGGACTTAAGTCCATCAGTTCTTGTCTTAGGAGTTTGTAAACGGTGATTTTGGAGCCGTCCTAGCAACAAAGCACGTAATAAATTCAGAGTTGTTCTAAATCGGCCTTTTTGATTCTGGCGTTGAACCGCGGGAGCTTGCACTGTCCATACCACTGATTCCTTTTTAAAAAATCGATCTTGGTTGGTTATCGCTCACTCGTCGATTGCGTCGGGGCCTACAGGGTTGGCTTGGTTGCTTTGATTTACTGTCCCCCACTGAAAATCAGTTAGGCCTATATAACTGAGTGGGTAGACTCTAAATACAATTTATTTATTTATTTATTTAATGTTTTGTTTTTAATGCTGTATTGACTTGACAAGTTTCATATATTTGCAAATTGTGAAAGATTTAAAAAAAAGAAAGAAAGATTAATTTATAAAATTGTTCCCACTGTTTTAAAGCATTCCATCATCATTTTGCATCATCATCTATACAAGAATGTTCATAATCATTAATTTCATACTGTTGTTATATTTTCTTAAATTATTTCTTATTGTTAACAATTGTAGTACTTTGTATTGATTAGTACGCTGGATCCCATTCCCCGTGGTCATCAATACTAATTGGTCAGCTGTCAGTAGTGAATTAATAATAATAATAAAAAATAAAAAAATGATAACTCTACTGTTTTGAAGTAGCCCTAACATGTAGTTATCTTTATTGTTTGCATTTTTCACTTGACTTTAGTTTTATGTCTGCTAGAGAGTACCAGTACTCGTCTACACTATAGTAGTCCCAACGAAAGAATGCAGGTGGCTCGAAATTGTTTTCCCAACATAACAACTTTGTCAATTCTATTCACGCTAGCTCAGCGTGGATCTTGCACACGGAGGAACTCTGTGATCTAGCACAGATAATTTTTGCTTGCATTGGTAAAAGATATTTCTCTTTCATACACAAAGGCGACATTCCATTTACCGCGCATTCATTCTACCCCCACCACTACCAAGCATCTGCATTCTTTCGTTGAAGCAAGTATAGGATTAAGGTTGCCCATCGATATCGATATATCAATATATATATCGATACACACAATTAATTTCGATATCGATATTTGTTTTCTACATCGCGATATTTCAAAGTACCAAAATTGCCTTAAAAACGCGTAAAAAATGAAAAAATTTGGTTTCGGCATTGAGTAATTTCAGTATCCAGTCGACATCGCGTCGTCTGCTGAGAGTGCACTCGGCACGGCACGGTTCGAACTGGCGTCATACAGTGGGCGTGGCGATGGGAAGACGCACATGTTGTGGGAACTGTCATGGAATCTATATTTAAAAATTGGATGGAAAATATCGATATATATCGATATCGTTTGGCCATTTTTTTTCGATATCGATAATGGATTTTCATATCGTTGGGCATCCCTATATAGGATGACATTAAATCTGACTGGTTCTTAATGTTTTTCCAGGTCAGCGAAGACGGAAAAAAGGTTCGCCGTACACCCACTAAACCGCTGCCAATAATGAACGAGGAGCGCAAGAAGGAATTGTCTACTCGCACTGTGTATGTCAAAGGTTTTCCTTTGACAAACATAACTTTGGACAACGGATTGGAATATTTTGCACCGTACGGCCCAATAGAAAATATCCAAATGCGGTCTTACAGCGACCGTGCTACAAACCAGAATATATTCAAGGGATCTGTTTTTGTCTTGTTCAAGACCGTAGAAGGAGCGAAGAAGTTCATGGAGTTGGAATCTGTTAAATATCAAGAGACAGAGCTTATTAGAAAATGGCAGTGAGTCTTTAGACATATCTATCATCATTCATCATTAGTTTAGTATTTCTATTAGCCTAATAGTAATAACTAAGGCTGGGCATTGTTAAATAGCAACATTGACATCAAAGTCAAATAATGGGTGTCGCATCGTGATGTGTCTACATCGAAGTTGAAATAAGCGATCTTTTTCTAAAAAAACTAATATTAAGAAGGGATGCCAATCGATAATCGCGCCGAAATGAGAATAAAATCGCCTAGCCTATTGCCATTGCTTTGATTGTCTGCCAGTTGCAGACCATTTATAAAAGGTCTGGTTTTTAATTACAGTAGGTGACCTTTGACCTTTGTGTGACCTTTGTTTTGTCATGTAATTTCATCTCATCATCTGTTTTCCCCCAACCAAATATTATGTTTTTTTTTTTTTTTTTTTTGTTTTTAGTAGGCCTACCTAGTCAAGCTCGAGGCTGACAGTGTATTTCAACCTCTTGGCTCTACTGTCCTCTCTTTCTGAAATTTCTGAAACTGAAGGAAACCGTATTTATTAGTGGTTGACTATCTTTGCTAAGATTGTCAAATTAATTTAACGAGTTGTAAAGAAAAATGTTTACAAAAACTTGTTTAGGAAAATTAAAACCTAAAGATTACATTAATAGTAAACCAAATAAAATAACAATAGGCCTACATATTATAGGGCCTACTCTAAACAGTAAATAAATTAGACATCTAGGCCCCTTAAACATTAAATCAACAAAACAATATAGGCTACAACTAGGAAAACGCTCAAGTCCCACCGCGTTGTTGGATGAGCGTAATTGGTGCATTGAGTTGCCAAGTGTTAGGCCAATTTTCTGTTGTACTGTAAAAAAATCATTAATTTGTTGAAGATTTTTTAAAATTAATTTAAATTAAATAAAAAATAAACTTTTATTTTTAATTTTTTTAATTAATCGTAATTTAAAAAAAGAAAAAATCGTAAAATTTCGATTTTCATTAGAAATAATTATTCGATTGTGCTCAAATTTCACACGAATATATTAATTCATAAAATTAAGGTTCTGTGAAAAAATCATTACGATCGGATAAAGCATGTAGGTGCTATAAGCCAAAGAAATTTAAAAAATCGAAAAATGTCGTAAAATTGCGATTTTTTAAAGAAATTTATCATTCGATAACGCTCAAATTTCACCCGAATATATCAATTCATAAAATTAAGGTTCTGTGAAAAAATTATCACAATCGGACAAAGCATGTAGGTGTTATGAATCGAAGAATTTTGTTAAAAATCGAAAAAAATCGTAAAATTGCGTTTTTTACGAGAAAAAATTTCCCGATTGCGCTCAAAAACGTGGCAGTTCTAAGTTCAGAGATTTCGAAGGCCTCCATAAAATTTTATCGCAATCGGAGTATCGGTTTAGCCGGAATCGTGTGGAAAAATACAGAAAGAAAGAAAGAAAGAAAGAAAAAAAAAAACATTCCGGATTTTTTTCTCCAGTGTAGTGAAATGGAATCTTCGCTTCGCTCGCTACGCTCGCTACGCTCATCCAATTACAACAACTAAAATAAGTACGGTTATCCTGATTCTTTCTTATCCCTCTTTTGTATTTCACGACTAAGACCTCCGTGACGATAACAAAAATAACTCTCCTTGGATGTCTCTTGTGAGACTTTTTCTGCCACGGGTGCTGCTACTTATTACTAGAGGTAGGCCTAATGAAAAATGGTGATATAAAAACGCAAATTTCGTTTTTAAAAACCCAAATTTCGCGTTTTTCGCGATTTCGAAAAAATTGTCAAAAACGTTTCAAAAAAATCCAAAAATCCCAAAAAAAAACAAAAAAAAAACGGAGCCCCTTAAGTTAGGGATGACATCGATTACAAAAAGTTAGAATCGATCATTGTGACCTAAAAATCGATTCAGAGTCGATTCCCAACAAAAAAAAAAATATTTGTATGCACTGTTATTTTGGTGGACTATTTCCGCGGAGCCATATAGGCCTACGCGCCGTTATTTCCGCGGTCTATTTCTGTGAAGCCCGTGACGCGCGCGTTGCGTTGACTGTTTGATGACTGTACCACCTACCGCACGCGTAATATTCAGTCTGGACCGGCACCTCCACCAAAACTGGACCGGCACCTCCACCATCCCCTACATTTTCCAATCTAAACGGTTCAATTTCGCGAGTTAATTCGCGTTTTGGCCAGTTTCATACAATTTCGATCGTTATTTCGCGCTATACACGAGATTTCGCAAATTTCGCGATTTCAAAATGTGTTTTTTCCATCTCTAAATGATGTAATTCGTCGACAATATTACATTTTAGGCACTAAAAAGAACATTTAAAAAAAATCGCGAATTTCGTTATCACCATTTTTCACTACCTCTACTTATTACATCCAATGTAAAAGCCGAGGTTCCAATCACCATGCAGCGCAAGGACGCTGTCCATCGCCCAACTCTGGCACACATCAGATTTTTAGTTATAGGTGCTTTGCACCAGGCACTAAAGAATACCAGGGGAGAGGCTTCGAGCCCCACGACCATTCCCCAAAACTGAAGGACGATTTAGTCTTTACAGAGAATTGTGTAAAATAAAAAAATAAATAAATTGTATTTAGAGTCTACCCACTCAGTTGTATAACTGATTTTCAGTGGGGGACAGTAAATCAAAGCGACCAAGCCAACCCTGTAGGCCCCGACGCAATCGACGAGTGAGCAATAACCAACCAAAGATCGATATTTTTAATAGGAAATATAGCAATCAGTGGTATGGACAGTGCGAACACCCGCGGATCTAAGCCAGAATCAACAAGGCCGATTCAGAACAACTTTGAATTTATTATGTTACACTTATACCATGTATTTGTCCAATGAATAAACTACGTACTGTACTTACTTTTTTTGCATTATTTACAGTAGGCCTACTCTATTGTTTTAGGTCAGATTACTATGAAGAAAAACGTAAGGAACGTGATTTGAAAAAGACGAAGGGCAAGAGTGAAGCAAGTCCCGGCAAAGAAGCATCCACGGAATCTGAACTTCCCAAAGGCTGTGTTCTCCACATCAAGGGGCTCAGCGAGGGGAACGAAGTAACGCGAGAACAAATTAAACTGCAACTCGTACAACTCGGACTGGAAGTTGCATTCATTGACTATTCCAAGGGCAATACTGAACTTACAGTTCGCTTCCACAAGGAAAACTCTGCGAAAAATGTAAGTTGTTTCTAAAGAATACACTTTGTTGATAAAATAATTTAATTCTTTTGATAATTTTTCTGAGATTGGACAAAGAAATTTATATTTCAATATGATGTCGGTTAGAGATGGGCAGATGATGATAACGAATCCCTCAATTCCACAGATTCTCTAAGAATCATTAATCGTAATCCGTCAAAAATCAAAATGTAAAATTACCCACGCCTTGCAAGTTGCCTACACTGCATGGGCGATGCGTTGCGCTTCGGACTTCGCACCATAGGCCTACGAGTGTTCTAGATCTCGCAGTGGACGAATTTTTTTTACAGAATAAAGAGATTAATGTCTTAACTGGAAATATTGTATAAATAACGTTCTGCAGAACGAACGGTTAATTATAAATTTTTGAACGGGTGAGCTATTCCAATCCGGGAAATAATTGATGATCAATCGGCAACCCTAATATTTGGACTCGACCTATATCAAAATAAAATAAATAGTTTACTAAAAAGGTGAAAAATTAAAAAAAAGGATATGAATGTTGTTGATGTGGTCTTAAAAGGAAAATTGGTTTCATTCTTCAGATTTTGGTTTGCTTCGTGAAAAGGGGTATTCACCTGCTAAACCCCAACAACATTCTAAGGCAACTCCCTCCTGTTTGCAGGTGTTATCCGAGCACATGGCAGAGGGCAAGTTCAAGCTGTGCGACAATGACGTCGAGGTGCGGTTACTTGAGGGGGAGGAGGAGGAGACGTACCTTGCCAAGACCAAGCTGAACATAGCCAACTCTCAGCGCTTCCGGGGGAACCAGAGAGGTCGAGGGAGAGGTTAGTAGTAGGTTGCTTGAGAGCCAATCAACGCTCCCTATATTTCTCGCCGGAGGGTTGATGGTTTTCAAATATTTTGCTTCAGGTCATGTGGATTATTTATTTGCTGATGCCATTATTATTATTATTATTATTATTATTATTATTATTATTATTATTATTATTATTATTATTATTATTATTATTTGTTTCAACATGAACATGACATGGCAATGCTGGTGGTACGAATCCCCACTAATAACGTTCGTACTTGATCATTAAAATTCTCTAGAGAGAGGGGCCTTCAAAGTCCAACTTGCTACCTTCCCGTGGTTTGGCCTGTGAGTAGGGGAGTAGTGTATTCCCCAAAACTAAGGGCGAGCTCTGGCCGGTTGGGGTGCGTGTTGCAGAGCGAGCTCTCGCGCAACTTTTTATCACACTTTTCTTCATTCACACAGCCTTACTCATATTTATTTTCTTCTTTTACTTTTTTCTTCTCCATACTTGCCGGCCCTCTCTGCAACGAGTACTCGTCCGCTCCCACCCAGTTTAACCCATCCTATCCAACATCCTCACTCCTTCCCATTAACCCCCCGCGTCTTCCCTTACGTTCCTCCCTTTGGAGAGAAGAAAACATGGTGGTAATCCACAATTATGGAAAAAGAAAATTTGCAAGATTCCAATACCTACTCTTGACATGGGCACTGATAACTCTACTGTTGAGTGCCCTAAAGGGCCTAAAACAACATTAACTAGCTAACTCTAGAGAGGGATTACATTCTTAAATCAATTGGATCACTTTTACTTTTAGAGCCTATGTAGACCTACAGACCAACATCAATTGATAATTTAAATTATTATTGTTCATAGTATTGTAATTTGTAATTGAAAAAGAAAGAGTAATAGACTACTTAATAGGGATGGCAGAAGGTACCCGGGTTACACGAATCCAGAAATGACCCGAATCCGTTTCTCGGATTCGAAGCCTTATCGGGTGTAATAGGTTGACCAAGAGATGTTAAATGTTTCATGTTATGTGCATACAGTAGCCTTGACTGGTTCGAGATGGAGTGAATTTATGAATTTTAGTTCTTCCCGTTTGGGATAGCGAGTTTGTGAATCGAGTTGAAAGAACTTTCCAGTCTTTTTACTGAAAATGAAAGGTTTTTAACCGCTGCGCCGTGCGTAGTAAGGAGCGATTAGAACGCCGCAGACCACCCACCATGCAGCTGACTGAGTGCAGACTGCCAGCTGCCCGGGCCGGGAGCGAGACTGGCCGGCCGGCGACCCCCCTCCCCCTCCCAACCCACCCGCCGCTATTGTGAAAGGCTGGGCTGCCGAGCCAGACGCGTCATTGTTCAAGCAACTTCCAAGTTGCGATGACGTCACGGAATGGGTGGCCGCCGACCGCTAGATTTTGTCTCACAACAGTAGAAGATAAGCTTATCGCTGCCGGGTATCTTCTTGTAGACGCTTCCGAACGACCTTCAAACCGCTCGCGGGGGGGGGGGGGTACGACGATAAAATGACGTAATTTAGGCTTTCAGGATTCGGGTAACCCGATTCCTGGAAGGTCAGGAACCGGATCCTAATTTTACTACCCTATGACATCCCTACTACTTCATCATCATTATCTGTTGCCACGTCCAACTCTGCGTTGGGTCAGCATTGAAGACAGGCCTCTCCATCTTCTTCTGTCCTGCCACCAGATTCCAGTCTCCTCCTTCTCGCTGTTCCACATCTTTTCTCACACTATTCTGCCATTGTTGTTGTGGTCTGCCCCTTGGTCTCCTACCTGGTGTGGCTGTTGTGACCAGCACTGTTGTTGTGGTCTGCCCCTTGGTCTCCTACCTGGTGTGGCTGTTGTGACCAGCACTGTTCACTAATGGCTAGGGGTCCAGGGAGTTAGCATTTTGCCATAAAACTACTTTTAATAGAAATGAATAAAACATGTATTGCTTAGTGTTTTAGATGAAGTTTGACACCAATTTTATCAAATTCTGAAGTGCTATATAACGCTACATAAAACTATTTTCCTGATTTCCCGTCATAAGCGATATAACACTATTTCTGTTCTTTTCACGATAATTTCATGAAATTAAGCTATTTCCACTATATTTTATTATGTTTGCGTTCGACAAAGTTTACAAAAATCCAGAAAACAAGCCAAATTTATATGTGCATTTGTATGTAAAGGGTTAAAACAGCCATAAAACTTTTTTGGCATTTCTTAAAACTAATTTACAGTTTTTATAAAACTATTTTCGTGGACCCCTACTAATGGCGTGATGTGATTGTTGTGTAGGTGGCCGCGGAGGAGGGCGAGGTCGCGGAGGTCGCGGAGGACAGAAGAGACGAGGCAGCCCCAACAGATCGGACGATCACTCGAACAAGAGACAAGCGGTGTAGTCTAAACCAAGTGAAGGACAATACAATCGCCGTGGTCTTGAGACATTTCGGCGATTCAATGCAATTCTTTTTCTCATGAAGATAATGACGATATCTGTTGCATTATTTTGTTTTGACATGCATACAATTACAATTAGAATTACCTACATTTCAACCAAGTTGTTAATTTTAAGAACTACAGTTTATTTCTCTATGACATGTTTTACTTGTGACTAGTTTGTAAGAATTTACTAATCTAATGAAACAAAATGTGACATAGTATGTATAAAACTGCATTGTTATGAGTAAGATCTTTTTTAGCAAAGTTATAAAAAATGTATTCCCTACTAATGGAATGAAATTGAAATTTATAGCTCCGAGTTGGAAGGATTCATTTGTTTCTTCTGTAACCATCATAATATTCCTTGACAAATATGAATTACAATGCAAATTTCAGTTAAGTTTTGTGTCTAATTTGTATTTGCAATATCTACATTGAATGTAAAAATATTGCTGACCTTTTGTGGTGATGGTTGTACCCCACTATTCCTTAAGGTGCTGTGTACGAATTAGGGTTAATCCGTTAATATTATGTAAACTAGTTCTACCTGCAATTATGTACAGACAGGCAGTCAAGTTTGTGGTGGTAATAGTAGGGCCTACTACTAGGTAGGTGGTTGCTCTCTTCTGTACATTATTTTGTACACAATAAACATTTATTTAAGGTAAAGTATTAGGGATGTGCGGTTCCAGGTTTTGGTTTCGGTTCCGGTTCCGGTTCCGGGTAGTAAAGTACCCGATTTTTCGGTTCCGGTTCGGTTCCGGTTTCGGTTCTATCAAAATATGAATAAAAATGTTAATTTATGGATTACTGAGATTATCCACTTGACAACTGAACAGGCCTATGTAAAAACATACAAATATCTACAAAATTGACAAATAATGGAAGTCTTTACGTGTATTACTTGATTATGAATGATAACACAAAATATTTACGTAACAGGACTAAAATATCTATAAAAGTCCAGCGCCGTTGCTGCATCGTGTGTTAGCCCATAAGCGTAATGAG
This sequence comes from Sweltsa coloradensis, assembly GCA_024449915.1. Taxonomy (NCBI): domain Eukaryota; kingdom Metazoa; phylum Arthropoda; class Insecta; order Plecoptera; family Chloroperlidae; genus Sweltsa; species Sweltsa coloradensis. The sequence continues at coordinate 11,647 of JAMZAV010004073.1, forward strand.
TGCGAGAGAGATAGCTGCGGGGCGATGTAACTCGTCATAGCCAAGGCCGGCTGGCTGAGAGGCGGGCCGGGGCGTGCGCACATCGATGCGCGTACGATCCACTTCACAGCTGACTGTTCAAGTTGAAAACCTTCTACTGGCGAGAAGTCGTGACTTGCGCGCGCGATTCAAATACCCGGAACCGAACCGAAGTCGGTTCCAAATTGTCGCGCTTCGGTTCGGGTACTAAATACCCGAACCGACCCGAAATTTCGGGTACCCGCACACCCCTATAAAGTATTACTTGGTGGGTTTGATGCCAAAAGTACCGTATGTATTCTCAAAAGTGAAAAATACATACAGTAAGAACTCTCTTATCCGATCTCCGCTTATCCGATGTACCGTGTTAACCGAGCCGCCAAAAAAAAAAAAAAATTAAAAGTTTTAAATACGTAAATAAAACATAAAAATAATTACAGACGCCGCGCCGCACTTTTTTAAATGTACTCGCATACATTTGTAGGCATGCCTTACGAGTGAGTGCAAAGAAGATAGATCGGCGATATATCTCGACTTTCGAGCAGTGTGCATCAGTCTACTGAGCATATAGAGTTCAGTGGTCAGTGTGCGTCGGGCGCATCGCCGGTAAGCGTCAGTGTCACCCACTGAGCATATAGAGTTCAGTGTGCGTCGCGCGCATGCGCGTGCGCATACGATCCAGCCATCTCACACACAGCTGTTCAAAGATGGTCGTTGTGGAACTAGATGCAATCATGTTTCAACCGATTCACAAAATTCGTAATCACAACGCATTGAATTGTTATTCCTGGGCTTATCTTATTTCTTTCCCAGACTTATCTTGCGTCGTGAGCTTCAGCGCGGGCATAGTAGTGAGAGGTTTTCCCACATGAGAAAGAGAGCTAGGCCTAGGCCTATGTTTGCATTGTAGGCCTAGGCCTAGGCCTAGGCCTACTGCGTCGAGTTTAGGCCTAGACATACGTTTTTATTACGACATGTAGGCCTAATTGTGTACGTGTGTTTGTGAGCTTGATTTACAAGCTATTAAATCATTTAGTATACCCTGTATGAAGTGTATCGTGTGTATTTTATGTTCCTTTATCCATTACATGTGTCATATATCATTTTACCACATCAGGCTATGCTACGAGAGCAAATAAACAAATGAAACGCGCCATCCGAGTTTTTCGCAAATCCGAGGTGCCCCCGGTCTCATCCAACTCGGATGAGAGTTCTTACTGTAGTTTATTTTATTTAGGCTAAACTAATCATTCAACTTTATCCTAGAAATTGTCAATGGAATGGCACATTGAGAAAATACGTTTTTGGTTTTAAAAAATTTCAATTTCATCCGTTTTTTCCAGGAAAGATAAGATGAAGGAATGACTAGGTGTTGAGAGCGAGCAAGTCAAGATGGAGAGAGATTGTCTACGTTTGTTCGGACATATGAAAAGAATTGACCTGGTGAGGAATGAGGATACCAAAAAGAGTTTGAACAACAAGAAGGGCATATAAGAATAAAGTGGGCAGCCCAAGAGACAAGTGGGTGGATCCAATTAAAGACAGTGTTGAGAAAAAGAAAGAATAAACATGGAACGAAGTGGAACTAATCATGAGAAATGGAGGGATCTACGAATCAGACCTCCAGTAGCGGAGGAGGTGTTTGAGGAAGACTGAAGATATGGTTGTGTCATGGGGCAACAAAGATATTAGTCCAAAAAATGACGTAGTAGAGCGCTGCTCCCCCTAACCTTCAGGATTAAAATATGTTTGACACGGGGCCAAGATATATATTACATATTAGTACATATACATGTTATTAACAATGTACAAAGCAGACCAAAAATTATACAGTTTTAATTTTTTAAATTGGTGGCTGCATAGCTCAGTTGGTAAGAGCAGAGTCGATAAAGAAGTTTCCCCTTTGGGGAGGTCCCCTTACTCCCAAGTCAAAACGGAATCTAACATCCTGCGCGCTGAGGGCGGCTCAAATGTGAAACTAATAAAAGCACTGCATGCTAAATACGGTCAGTAGATTATCAATATGCAGTGACAATGCAAGAAACAAAACAACAGACGAAACCTCAAACTTCAATTTTATTTCAATCATAGCCCTGGGCCCTAGTCTTTTAAAACGATTTAGTTTTGATTTATTATTGTACTATAAAGTGTTGCGCAGGCGTCATTGACATTTTCGTGCGAAATAATTTGAGATATGCTTTGTTCAAGTCTAACGGACGTAAGTGTAGCCTAGGCCCAGGGCCACAATACAGTTTTCAAACGTAAATACGCCCTTGGCATTCAAATCGAAACATTAAGCAATCCTGATTATCGGCCTAGGTCCTAGGCTTAGCTTAGGTCTACTACATCAGAAATATCCTCATCAATAAAGAGAGTTTGCTTTATGCGAAAACATTCGCCAACATTCGATTGTATTTAATATTTTGACGTTTCCGCCATTTGTCGTCATCGACTGTTTACTACTAGTAGAAAAGTGACTTAGTTTTATTGAAGTAGTTCCATCAATCGTCACACAGAGTCGCGCGGAACGTTAGATTCCAAACGCCAAAAACCTACTTTTTATTTAACCCAGGGCGGTATAGGGAGTTGGAGGACCTCCCCAAAGGGGAAACTTCTTTATCGACTGGTAAGAGCATAGCCCGGACAGCTAAGGTCCCGGGTTCGATTCCCAGTGTAGTCACTTTTTCAATTTCTGTCTAAAGTACTAAGGGTACGTCTGTAATCGTTTTTCGACTGCTACCCTGCTAAAAACTTGCCTGCTCTGTGCTAGCCTGCTTACACCTCGCCTACTTAATGATTCTGTCAACAACTACTCAAAGCCTGCTTATCATGGCTTCCCACTGCCTACTTAACGGACATACGTTTTTAAGTCGCTCTCAAAACCCCCACGAGAAGGCGGTAGCTCGAGTCTTTTTTATAAATTTGTAAACAAACAAACTTTCTTTTTTCCTCGGCCTAAAACATGCATTTAGTTGTTTGAATTCCTGACACTGCTAATTTTCTACGTGGTAAGAAAATAATTCATTAAATATAAGATCCTAGGAACAATTTAAATTAATTAATTACAATCCTGCTTGCATTTCACTTCTTCGCATTCGCCATCTTGAAGTAGGCGAAGTAGGCTCACAAGCATACACTTTCGGCGACTACGCTCGGGTGCTAACCAAGTAGACGACCAATGCCTACTTGTGACATTTCGACGCCAACTTCATCACGTGACTTCCGGCTAACGAGTCGACTTAGCCAAGCAGACTCGCTCAAAAAATCGATTACAGACGCACCCTAACATAACAACGTCATAGTCGCCTACTATAAAGCCAAGGTTACTAAACATCATATATTTTTAATATTTCATTCTTTGTTAATCTTTAAGGCTATTCGATCGCGTTTTTCTATTTTCCAAAATATGCTACCAAGTCAAAATATATTGAATGGCTTTAAAACCTGGCTATTTTAGAAAATTAAAACTATTTTTTTTAAATTTTTCTGATCCTGTACACGGCCAATGTCGCCAACTCAAAATAATTTCAAACTTCAATTCGCCAGGGCACACCATTCAACGTAAGGTGTTGTGCTTTTGTGACATTCATTTTCAACTGGTTTTCTATAGGCTGACTGAGAGAAAACATATTTTTTTAAACTAGGAAAACGCTAAAGTCCCGTCGCGTTGTTGAGCGAGCACCGGTACGTGCAACAACGACCCGAGTACGACATTCCCATAATGTTACATACCAATAAGTCTTTAAGGTCTTGACCGATTTGGCTGAAAATTTGTAAAATAGGAGAGAATGGATAAAAGCCACCGCCATCTAGAGGACCTTGACATCATTTCTTTGGGAAAACCATTTTAACTCTTTGATACACTGCTTCCTCGATAGTATTTTGATTACTTCTAGGTGGAAGTGCATAGTGCGACTTTTCGTTGCCATGGTAACGTTACTTTTGTTAAAATTTAATTTCTATCTACACTACTTAAGATCTTGACCGATTTGGCTGAAATTTGTAAAATAGGAGAGAATGTTGTACTTATTGACCCTGCAAAATTTCATAACGATCGGAACATTTTAATTTTTTAATTTTTTAATTTAATTTTTTATTTTATATAACCAAAAATCTGATTTTGTTCAAAAACTATACAGCAACCCGCCTAGGTGGTATGTACATGTGTGCAAAATTTCAGGTCGATCAGAGAAACGGTGCGACCTGTATCGAAGCAGTAACAGAAAAAAAAAGACATTCGAGCCATAAGAGTCAAGTGGAGACGCTCGCTACGCTCGCTCAACAATTATCTTTCCTGTGATTTTTTTCGTTTGGCGGTTCAAATCGGTACAAAATATCGCCAAACGAAAAAATTCGCAGGAAAGACAATTGTTTAAAAAATATATTTTCTCTTTGTCAAAATTTGTCACTAAACCGCCAAAGTTGCAAACATTCCAGAAAATTACACAGTATAGATAGCTAAATCGTTGGACAAGTGTTTGAAGTTTTTCATAATTTATCTCTTTGTACATTACTACTGTACCATACAATTTGTGATTTTCTGTCACTGTCTGCAGGCCTACTAGAGAAATAAATCCCTGGAAAATTGTGTACCCGTGTAGTGTGTACCCATCCATAGTACTTGATCTACCCTGGTAGTACTTTTCTTGGTATTTTCGTGACTTCTCGATAGTATCGGACGAGAAAGGGATAACAGCAGAGAAATCACATTCTCGATGTTCAGACATATGTAGTGAGGCAATGGCTGCTTAATGATGACTTGCGAAGAGGTTACGTAACCCTGCATTACTCGCGTGGGGTATATATTACCCCAGTGTTGCAAAATCTTGTTTCTTAGCACTTGCCACCCTCTTTATGTATTTCTCAAGTTACCGTATTTTTATCGGGATGTTTTTTCTACAACTAAACGTTTACTAGTGGAGTTTTTAGTTTTAGCAGAAAAATAGATAAGAGTTGGTTTGGTTGTAGAGAAAACAAAAACTTCTATGAACCAATGGTAATGAAATTACTATTAGATTTTACCAGTATACCTAAAAGAACAAGATAGGTCAACAAATTTAAATTTAAGGGTACAAATCCTATGGAAATTTTATATTTTTCAATATAAGTGCCTACTACTACAACAATGTCAAAGTGCGGTTATTGTTTCGTTCGTTGATGGTGCCCTGCGCCTACAGGGTTGGCTTGTTCGGCTTTAATTTTAATGTCCCCCACTGAAAACTGTTGTGACTGAATGGGTAGACTAAATATGAATTATTTAATTTAATTTATAAGTTTGAATAGTTTTTAACATAGGTATCATATTTTACACGAATTTTGATTTAAGGAATTGGATCTATGTTGTGATCCAGTACCCGTATTCAAATTCATAGATTAATGGATTTTTGAAGGGAAAAAACGTGAATCACAAAAATTTAATTTTAATCAATTTTGGTGAACTTCGGGAATATATTCAAAGTTACAGATTTTTATAGTGCACATTTTTATTCTGGATCTTGACGTTTAAATCAATGTGAACGAGCAAGTTTTCAGCGTTTTTTGTTGGGCTAGTTGGACTTAAAAGCATTGCTCTCAAACACAAATTTCTCATTTTAATTTTTGAGCGAGCGTAGCGAGCGTCTCCACTTGACTCTTGTGGCTCAAATGTCTTGTTTTTTTTTTTTCTGTTACTGCTTGGGTACAGGTCGCACCGTTTCTCTGATCGACTGAAATTTTGCACACATGTACATACCACCTAGGCGGGTTGCTGTATAGTTTTTTGAACAAATCCGATCGTTGGTTATAAAAAATAAAAATAAAATTAAAAATAAAAATGTTTTCCCATCGTTTATGAAATTTTGCAGGGTCAATAAGTACAACATTCTCTCCTATTTTACAAATTTTCAGCTAAATCGGTCAAGACCTTAAGTAGTGTAGATAGAAATTAAATTTTAACAAAAGTAACGTTACCATGGCAACGAAAAGTCGCACGAGAATTCTGGTCACTATGCACTGCCACCTAGAAGTAATCAAAATACTATCGAGGAAGCAGTGTATTATTTGTTATCAAAGAGTTAAAATAGTTTTTCCAAAGAAATGATGTCAAGGTCCTCTAGATGGCAGTGGATTTTGTCCATTCTCTCCTATTTTACAAATTTTCAGGTATGTAACATTATGGGAATGTCGTACTCGGGTCGTGTTGCACATACCGGTACTCGCTCAACAACGCGACGGTACTTTAGCGTTTTCCTAGTATTGTCATTACTCATTGGTAGAGCTATGAAAAAATAGCATTTATATTCTGAATATTTAGCATTAATTTTTCCAAATTTAACATTTTGTAGCATTAATTTTCTTTTTTTTACCAAAACCCCAAATGTGGGGAGTTTCTTGTATTTTTAATGGGGAATGAATTCAAATTATGCTTTATTGGAACATTTCAATTCAATGTAGTCACTTTAAACGTTAGAATACAATGCTAAACCAATTCTCAATTGGTATAGGTAAACCTTATTTTCAGTAAATTTAGCATTTTGTAGCGTTTTTAAGAATTTATACTCGCTGATCTAGCATCATTAACCTAAAATGCTAAATTTTCATGCCTACTCATTGGGCTTGAAGCTTTTGAATGTTTTTATTTTTGAAACTCTAGTGTCAGCGATCGGTCTGCTGAAAATTAGTTCTGCAACTGAATGGGTACGATTTATTTTTATTTTTGCAAGTTTCATAATAAAATTGCTAATTCTTAAAGTAATAAAATACCACGAATCGTGAGTTCCTTGAAAATGCACCCATGATATTGTAGCACTAGACTAAAGTTGATATTTTATCTTCTTTTCAAGTATGTAGTATTTCACAGTATGTCATGCCTCCACACATCCCATACTTATTACTTATTAGAGTGTTGTGTGAACTGCATCATTCAGTCTCCAAGGATTGATTAATGAGTATTTAGAGCGATCAGTTTGAGGCTGAAGATTGAGGACAAAATTTCACTTGCTGAATATTGTGGTAATGTCGTAAGCCTGTTTTTTCCCCTTGAAGTGTGTTCTTGTTTTAAACACCATAAATAAATCCTGAACAGTGTTAGTGTTACATTTTGGTTGAAACCATACTCATGTCTGGTATTTAGTGTTTCCTTATTGGCATATTGTTAATTCGGTAATGCCAAATTTCCTAACATTTGCCAAAAAAAAAATTTTTAATCAACAAAACTTAAAAAACCCTGTAATGACTGCCCTGTACCATTAGAAAGTGTGGTTTTCAAGGTTTATCTACATTCCATGCATTTGAACTTAAATTTTAATTTACTTTGCAATCAACCATATTAATTACAAAGTATGTACAATGAAAATGCAATTTAATTTAATAGATCCGATATTCTTATTCTTATTCAATGTTATTCTACAACAACATATTTTTCGTGGTCTGTACGGGAGTTTCATAAACCTGTAGCAGCGCAGAATCGACTAGCTGTAGCTACTACTTTTTGGAAAGAAATGTAATTTTATCATGGCTCTAATGGGCAGGGCAACGAGGCAAAAATCGGGTATTTTACTATTTTTCATCACATTACAAGGCTAAAATAATTATACCCCAGGAAAAGATAGGGTTTTCATCTCGGACGAAGTTCCAAACGAGCTACAAATTGACTGCAGCAACCAGTGGCGGCTTGAACCCTTGAAAACCCCCGGGGCCAACTTTATAGCATTACACCCACCCAGATGTTTCACGCTTATGGGAAAACGAATATAGTCCCCACTCTTACCCCCACTCCAAGATCCCCTTCCGTCTCGGACCCCGCGCCTACAAGCTCTTTTAGTTCCTATTCCAGGCGACAGATGGCGCTGCGGTATATTTTGACGTAAAGTTGTCGCCGGCTAGCGAAACCCCGACTTTGGAATGGGGCTACTAGTCTACTTCTCTCTCTATTTATAAATCCCCCTCTGTCTCTGTCTAGTTTTCGGCGAAATACGGCCCCTGCACCAAGGCAATTGGGGTGGGGCATAGGGGTAGAGTAGAGTCGCGTAGAGTGAAGAATGAAATTGTTTGTTTCAAGGGCAACTACTATGAGACGTACCGACAGCCCGCTATCTTACCAAAGCCCTATAACATCCAAATTCCATTTCTCCAACACAAAAAAAGGATATCGTTTTTAAAAAATGAAAATCTACAGAGGGCTCCTTCATAAGCTTGCGCGTTACTGTGGGTCACTGTTATGCTGTGGGAGCTCAAATTAATAACCTAAATTATTGCAACATTCGGACTTATAAAAAAAATCCCTTCATATAATTATGCTATTTTAAACATCTATGTGTTTATCATACAACTAGTAAAAAATACCTGTAAGTGCAAATGACAACCCACAAACAGAAATTATTGAGAAATTACCATCTACACTGGTGCATACCTCCCAAACTTGTACTTTTGGTTGTACAAATAATTGTACTATTCACCATCAAAATTGAAGTTTTTTTTCGTTTTTGCATATGCGTAACATTTTTAAAGGCTAATTCACCGTTTATATTACGCGCTACTCGATGCTCTATCATTGTTTAAAAGGGCTATGGCGATAGCCTTTTTTAAATCAATTAGTTTTCCCATCTATTTTATAATGTCCTTTGTTCACGGGCCCCCGATTTTGGTCAGTGAGTGGCCTCCCCCCCCCCCCCTTCCTGCCGTCCCACTCGCGAGTTCTTCCGTCCAAGATTATACCACGTAAATAATTACCACTAGGAAAGCAAAAAGTCCCCCGCTTTTTGATGGAAGCTTTTTAAAGTTTTTATTTTGCGTGGGATATCTTCACTTTTACAAGTGTTTTGATTTCCGCCTCGCATTGTAAGTGATTGTTGTCAAAATTCTTTTTGGAACTGTAAATTGGTATTATTTACCGAAAAAAACTTATTTTAACGCTTTTTTCTTGGTTCTGGCAAAAATTTTTTAAACTTTTTCTTTCAATGGGTACTAATCACCAAAAACCTTAATGTCCATGTAAAATATTAACGTTGAAACCCTTGTAGCCCCACCCTTTGGTCAGTTTTTGGGCCCCAAACGGCACAAAAATATCGCCAAAAAAAAAATCAAAAAATTTATTAAAAGCTTTATTTCTATAGATTCCTGGCAAATTTTTTTAAATTTTTTCTTTCAAAAAGAAATACATCAAAACACCTTAAATCCGGGAAATATAACGTTGTACCCCCACCCGTTTGGGGGGTCAAAAATGGGGCCCAAATGTCAAAAAAAAAAAAAAATATCGCCTAAAAATCGAAAAAATCGAAAAAGTCGAATTCATGGAAATATTTCTTCAAATTGCCCCAAAAACGTAGCAAGTCTAAGTTCGAGTTTTCAAAGGTCCTGTCAAATTTTCATCAAATCGCATGTGCCGTTTGCCCGGGTAAAAGCAAACAAACGACAAAAAAAAAAAAAAAAAAAAACAACAACAAAAAAAAAACACCCGACAAAATTTTTTTGGGGGTCATGAAATTGAAGTCTTCGCTTACCTCGCTTCGCTCGCTACGCTCCCCAATAACATCTCTAATGTTTTAATTTTCTTGAAGTCAAAGGTATCCCCCGTCATCGTGATCTTGACTTATTGAAATATGTACGTATTTTTAAAAAAAATAAAAAATAATGACTGTGACAAGATTAAGCAGTGCGCAACCAATTACTCGGGGTATTACGAATGAGAGCGCGTTTCTTCGCACTTCGTTTAGACACCCCACACGTTTTTTTTTTTTTTTTTTACTCCCCGGGGAAAAACCCGGGGGAAATGTGGACGGGTACCCGGGTCGAAAAAAGGTCGGGTTTAGTCTCCCTACTGTAACAAAAATATTTTGATTCCCATTGTTCCCAAAAATTGGTAATTTCATCCCACAATGATGAATACATCAAAATTTACCAAAACCCACCATTTAAAATCTAAGGTAAAAAATTTGGGATTGGCATACTTTTTGCCTATTTAAAGTAAAATTACTTAAAAGACCCAAATTACTTATATTACTTGTATTGTAAATAGCCAGAGTGGTAACCGTTTCAAAATTTTTAAATGTAATGCATATAAAAAAATTATGGAAAATTATATTGGAAACAAATTTTTAATAAAAGTATTCTAAATTCTGGATTTTTAAAGGGAGCATAACCACGACTCAAAACTTTCCTCGTTTTGAAATAGCACAAGGGGTGAACACTTTTGATGAGGGCGAAGCATCACCCCCCCCACCGACCTCTTACCATGGATGGGTCTGCTGCCAGTGCTCTGCGTCTTGGGGCCCGTCGCGGGGGCCCAACCCTTTTTTTTAGCGTTCCCTCTGCAATAGAAGTAGGCCGGGGGGATGGGGAAGTGAATGGTCAGGTCGGCTCCGTGCAATGTAAAATTCATTGATTGGTCCATGTGATTCACGTTTTACAAGTCAAAAAAAATAAAATTTAAAAAAAAAATAAAAAATAAATACTACCCCTTTTTTTGTGAGATTTATTTTGAAATGAAATATGCCTGTGTAAAAAAATATTATCAAGAGCTATCTTTTTTTTTTTTACTTTTTAATGTGTAAATCTTGCGTCAAAAGAGGGCCCCCCAAAAAGTAAAGAACAAAAATTGGGTTTTTACATCGCGTCTCCCTATCATTCAGCCCCAACTTTTCAGTTTTCACCCATTTTCCAAAATTTTAAATTTTTTACGCGCTGACTGCATGAATGGAAAGATTAGGATACTTTAATGATCTAGATGCGGGATGCTAGAGTAGCCTATAGCTAAATAAAGCTTTCAAAATGTCAATGGTGTACCTACCTTAACTTATTACATAAAATTTTTGACCAACATCGTATGACGTTTAATTTTTAAAAAAACAAAACTTTTTGGATTGAAACAACTTTTTAATTTTAGCTCCAATTTCTCGATTTCATCAAGGGAAAAACACTCCCTTGGTTTGTAGCTTGTATTAAATTTTTATTCGAAATCAATATAGAAAAAATAAAATCCCCCTCGTCATCTTCATGGGGAGACCCTGGTTCGACACCCGGTTGAGATGGTTTTTTGTAATTTCTAGATTGTTTTTCCATTCACTCTAGATTGTTGTTTGATTTTTTCTGCTGCTAAAAACCCTTAAAACCCTTTTCAAAAGCTGTCTCCAGACAAAAATTTTTAATAATATATCTGTCACAAAACTCCAAACTCCTTCTGTGACCCCTTCCCCTTATTAAAACATACAATCCCCTCCACGAATTACCTAGTCCGGGGTGGCCCCTTTTTTGAAACTTGATGTGGCCCCGCAATATTTAAATTGTTTTTGTTTTCCCTTCATGTGCGCACATAACACTCGGGAGCAAAACGCCGGCCGTCTGTCTGTAATCAGTGTTAAGATTTTTGCACCGTTTTCGAGATATCACTAAAAAAACTGTAATTTAGGTGGTTTTAATATTCGTGTGGTACACCCCATAACAGACGTTCATGCGCACCAGTTAATATAAAAATTAAATTCTTGTAAAATTGCAAAAATGTTAATTTTTATGTAATTACCATCATTAAAAATTTAACTAATAAATGAAAAAAAACTGGTTTTTCATTTCAAAACAGGAAACAAAAGCTTCCTTTTTCCCCTCAGGCCCCACTGCAAACGTGGGGTTTGAATCTAACTAAAGCAAAATTGTCCTTCATCCTAATCTAATCTCCACCGTTCGTTTTACCGCCTGGCCGGGGGTCGGGGATAAAAAAAACCCGTTTTTTACGGGAGGGGTCAGCCTTGCTGATGTTATTGAAAAGAGTATAAATTTTACATTCTTCTAAAAAATTAGCCTTTTGTTAAATGCAAGTCTGTATAATGGAGTGGGCCTATGTAGTAAGCCGACACGGGTTCGGGTTCCCCCGGTGCCCGGGAGGGCACCCCGTTTTTGATGTTATGGGGCATCCATTATAATTAATAAATTTCTAAATTTCCCCAAATTTGTATATTTAACATAGCTGATGTTTGCAGCACTTGCAGTTAACCGACGGGGGGGTTTCCCCCTGATGAAATTATGAAAAATTGTACAAATTTGCACAAATGCCCTTGTTTACAATGAAATTTTAATTGCGTTTGATTGTTTGAATGAATAATTTAGTTTTGTAAACTCAATGCTGTTTTGATCAGGTAAAAACCCCGTGAAATGTTTTTAACACAAAAAAAAACAAAAGGTCCTTTTAAGGACAACAATTGTTTATTTAATTGACTTGCTGTTTTATTAAAATTTTTTTTTTCCAATTTATTGTTTTTTTTTCAACTAGAAAGCCAAAATTTATTATGACAGTGCCCAATATCGTGCAATGCTGCTGTAATGTGCGTTAACAGGAAATTTAACTGCGCGGTAAACTGTACGTACCCATCAGAACAAAAATAAAAAAAAATAAAATAATATTTGTAGGTCTCTATTATCTTTGGGTGATAGTGTTACTTAAATTCACTCAATGTTTTATAGAGTACAACTAATAACATAACGAGTTATATTTCAAATCCGAAAAGCGATTTGCAAAATTTTCCACTTTTACTTTGAGTGCCAATAAGAAAAAAAACGTCGTTCTTTTACTATTTTTAAAAAATTTGTTACAGTACCGTACTGTGTTTGCTTTTTTTTTTTGCATCACTTTAATTGAAATCTAACGAGTCTCCAACCATGGTGTGTGCTTTATTTTTTTTATTTATTTATCATACATTAAATTATTAAACATTAGAAAATAAGCATAGCAATTTTTTCGGTCATAAATCTCGTAATTTTCATCATAAAACGAAATTTTTAAAAAAAAAATATTTCTTAATTAACAATTGTCACGCAAAAAACAATTTTATTAAAAATTTCCGAAAAATAAAAATTTTTTTTTTTAGTAAAATTTTATTGCCGTGACGTTTTAATCAAAAGGGAGATACGCGTCGCGAGCCGGCCGCCGAGCCCGACACTACAGTGGGAAAAGTGCCGTGCCGGGAAATTATAATAGACCCGGGGGATAAGGGTATTAGCATGGAATTTGGGGGGGAAGAAAAGTTAGGCGCCATAATTTCTGTGCAACTGGGGGGAAACGATTAGCAAAATTCAATAAAAAAAAACTCATCGATATATTTGTGGATAAACGGGGGTTACCGTCCATTATAAATGAAAACAATATTTTGTTCAATATTTTGCAAAATTATTTTATTAAAATTGAAAAACGGCACAATGTTTTGTTTAGTATTAGTGCGGGGGGTATTTTATCAACATGAAAAATAATTTAACTATGCCCCTTCCTTATTGCAATGTATATTCTATTTCAATTCTATTGTCTGTACTGAGGCTCTGGGTGATTTCGAGTATGACACCAGAGGAAAACGATTTTGATGTATACTAATTTAAAAAAAAACAATTGATTCATTTCTCACGTTAAGGTTCATTTTAAGAAAGAATTATCGTTTGTATTCCTTGCCCCGGGATTTCAATGTCCAGTTAAAAGGGAAAATGAATTGAACTGCTAGGTAAGTTTTTTTTCATTATCTATGGGAACCACCGACCACGTATCGAAACTTTGAAATTTTTTTAAAATTGGGGGGCTAACTGACTAAAGGGTAAATTTAACTGGACACTTCCCCCCACCCTGTTTATTGTCTTATTTTCTGACGTTTGTTAGACTTGGATCATTGGGGTACCATGAAAAATGGACAAAACGTTCTATGGGCCTTTCATTTGTGTATGAAACTCTAAATTTTCTCAAAAAGATCCTGAGGCCTCGACGAATTTTCGAATTCGAAAAGTAGGCCCCACTTTTCGACAGTTTTTGTCGAGGCTATACTCGATTTGGGGTTTTTAAAAAGAGACTCTCGAATCTCGATTGGACCCAGAATTCAATCTATTTTCGGGATTTATTTAATTTTTTTTTTGCACTTTCTTTTTGTGCTGATTTTGTATGTGACAAAAATGAAAAAACGAGCACCCTTTAAAATCGAAAAGCCAAAAAATGATTTGGTATGTGGGGGTGAAAGGGGCTCTTTACAATTTTAAAAAAGAACGTATCGAATGCACTGGTGGTAAAAATCGTAAAAAATAAAAAAATCATTCAAAAAATCCGACGAGCACTTTCCCTTTTTCTTTCTGGTGTTTTTGGGAAAAAACCTTGGGGTGGGTACTGCGAGAGCGTAAAAAAACCGGGTTTTTCCCCTCCCTCCCGACTCCATTGTTTTTCGCGAAAATAGCAGAGCCCCTGGGTGAGCAGAGCGTAGTAAAGAGAGAGAGACGTATTCCCTAATCCAACATCGGAGCGTGAGCCCCGCGACAATTCACCGTCAAAAAAAACCCAGGCGCCATCTCCGCCTGGAAAAGGAAATCCACAGCTTGTAGGGCGGGGTCCGAGCGGAAGGGGGTCTTGGAGTGGGGGGAAGTGGGGATTATCATTTTTAAAAATGGAGATAAAAATCTTGGGGGGATAGCCTTCTTTAATAAAAATTTCACCCCCCACCCACCATGGGGGCCCGCAGGAATTTTGGCAGGGGGCATACACCTTCTGTACTTTCGTTGGGGGAAACCAGGGGGTTTTTGGGGGGGGGCCCCCCACAATGCGCCGAGGCGAAATTTTGAAAAATCAGGTTTTTGAAACGTTTGGTGGGGTTTTTGAAAAAAATAGTGGGCTGAATACAATACCCCAAATTATGTAATTTTTGTGCGTCGTACTCGAAAAATAGAAACCACCCAAAAGGAACTAAAGGAAACCTTAAAAAAAATTTAAACCCCCCTTTTTTTGTCCCTTTTGTCAAAAACTTCAGATTCCCACAATGAGTTGGGCGGGTTTTAGTTTTTTTTATTGCTGAGATAATATGACTTTACCCCCCTCCTCTTCCTTTTCGCAAACCTTTTATTGTTTACGATCAAAAATTTGCATTAATTTTATGGGGTGGTTTCTTTTCAAAAATTTAAACGAAATATTGCGGTAAAAGAACAAAAAGTCTACTCGCGAAAATTGCCCAAACCCTTAAAATTTTAAAAAACGTTTACAGTAAAAATCGTTGTACTTTTAACTAAATCCAGACATCAAATGGGAAAATTACACTTTTGCTGGTCGTGGCCGGAGGGGGGGGGGGCAACTGCCCTCTTGCCCTTCCTGCGGTGCCCTGCCCCCACGGATGGCGACATTTTTTTTTTGCTATAGTCCCCCAAATTAGTGGCCTAAAACATTTTTTTTTAGGCGGCCCCTTAAATAGCCGTGGAAAACTAAGCATACCCACCGGAAAGGGGCGTCTACAGAAATCTTGTCCGGGACGGGAAAAAAACCCCAATTTTTGCCCCCTTCGGGGAAAAATTTGGGGGGTTTTTGGGGGGGGGCTTGCCCCCCCAAAAAACCCGCGCCGCGGGCGAATTTTTTTATCAGGTTTTTAGGTGCTTTTGGGTGCGTTTTAGAAAAAAGGGGTGGGCTAAATGAAAACATCAAAAAATGTATTTTTTGTGCAGTCGAACTGACATTACCAGGATATTTCGGCACGTTGCCCTTCTCAATTTTAATATTATATATTTTTAAAAAAACAAAAAAGAATAAATTTCTAATTCACAACTAAACTATTCTTAAAAAATAATGCATAAAAATAATAGGTGGAGTTGTTTTTTTTTCCTGTACTTTATTTTATGCATCGAAAGATAGCAATAGCTGGTAACTGAAAATATTGTCGGACACTTCTTGGAAGATATGCTTTAAAAAAAAAAGCGGACCAGCCCGGGGCCAGTGGCGAAAAACTTATCCATAGTTTTGGCTTTGCCTTGATTTGTTTTTTAAAAATTAAGTCCCTTGAAAATTGTTATTTATTTTTCGGGGGGTGTTGTAACTTTCTTTTTTTTAATGTATTTCATTATTTTAATTCTTTTTCTTACCACAGCGCAAACCAAAAATCAGTGTATTCATTTTTTTCTTGTGTCTACTTCAGCCTAGCAAATAGGTTCATACAAAAACCATGGTGTGGTTTTCTTGTATTAATTCCCCATTACGTAAACACCCTCTTTCAAATTTGGGCCCGCTGTTTTCTTTTATCCTCTCTCATATTTTTTTTCTCAAAAACTTCTTTTTTTTGGGGCCCCCCCCCCCCCCCGGCTACTGAGCGGCCACACTTTGCTCCCGGGGGTGGGCGCACTGCCCTGGAAGGTCTTGTCCTTGGCTCGAGGGGTTTTTTTAACAAAAATTTGGCTCAAAAACCCAAAAAAATGGGACTTCAAATTTAAAAGCTTGGCCGGATTTTGGCCCCCCCGCCCCCCCCACCCCCCTGCGACACTTATTCCCCCGGGGCCCCCTGGTAGTAGGGGGTTTACGAAAAAATTTAGATGCATGGGGGTACCGCGCTTTTGGGGTGATTTTGGGGGGTTTCTTTTTCATTTTTTTTTGCACATCTTTTGAGCGGCTTATAAAACCATCACAATAATTACATTCCCCTCTGAACGATATTGGTTTGTTCGGGAATTTTCATCATATAGGCATGATCTTTTTCTTTAAATAGCTCATATTTTGCAGAAAACACTAAATATTATGGCCTACTTACTAACGTCCACAAAACGACCGTCCACCCCCACCCCACCCCCCCCCATCCACCCTGACCTGACCACCCACCCACCTATTTCTCGCGGGGCCTGGCCCCGAATTTTATGGGTCGGGCCGCCACTGCAGAAAACTATAGACTAAAAATGGACAAAAAAAAAAATGGATTCCGCTAACATTTGAGTCAATATGGAACATCTCAAAAGACGCGTTTTTGACATCGACCAAGAAAAATGCCCGTTTCCGCCGTCCAATGGGGTGCGGGTACGGGGGCGAGGTAAAGGGGCACGCGTGGTTTTCTCATAATTTTCATAGTATCAATGCAAATTACCCCAAAATGTTCTTCGCACGATACAAAGATGGGTATTAAAAGACGCGTATTGACCCCCAGGAAAAAGAAAAATTACGTTTTCCAAAGTAAAAATCATGTAGTTGGCGGTGGGGGGAGGTCTAGGGCACGCGCGTTGCGTTTTTACTATTTTTGTTTAAAAACACGTGTGAACTATACTGAAAATTAAAGCCAATGTGGAAACGGGTATCAAAAAACGCGTCTTGACAAAACCAAAAAAATAATGGACTTGCCGACGCTAACGCCGTGTGGGTGGTGGGGGGCCCGGGGGGGCAAAGGTCAGCGGGGGTTCACACTCTACTATTTTTCTAATGTATTATAACTATTTTTGAGATTCTCTTAATATTTTAATAACGATTGGAGACTATATCAAAAAACGCGTCTTGCATCAGGAAAAAAAAAAAACGTTTCCGCAGTACAGATCAGTGGGTGTGGTGGGTGGGTCAAAAGGTCCGCGATGTATTATTTTATCTGTGACTACACTAAATATTTAAGCACAATTAGAAGAGATATATCAAAGACGCTCTTGACACGAGGAACAAGAATAGTGACGTTTTTTTATACTAAGTTAGTGGGTACAGGGGGGAAGTCTAAAGGTTACTGTGTTCTCGATATTATTTTATGTTCTACTAATGATACATTCCATTTGGGTTTTAAACATAAATTTTTGTCATTTTATTTTTATGATTTGCGTTCATTCCCTAATTTTCACTAGTCTAACTTTATTTAACAACAAAATTTACCGGCAACAAAACCCGCGGGTCTTCAGGATACGTGGGTTCAAGCATATTCTGTCAGCTAAAAAAAACCAAACCCCCTCGAGCAGAAATTAAAAAAGGCTAACAAGGACGATGATTGTTGCCAATTTCTTTCCTCATTGCTCTCGTAAAGCTGCTACGACACCATTTTTACATACAACCTCCAAACTGATATGGGGGAAATCTGTCTTTTCACTGACATTTCTTTGCTATATGTACCTTGGTGAAATCCGACCGACCATGAAAAATCTTTTTTAGGTTTATATTCTTGTCAGTATATCCACTCCCCATCACAAGTTTGGGCCCGGGCTGTAAGTTCGCGCGGTGAGATTTCGAAATCTTCTTCCATATAAATTTTAAAGAAGGTGGAGCGTTCGGAAAACACTTTGCTGTGAACTGTATCCATTCCTCTACGAAATTGTGGCCCCGGAGTATTTTCAAATTCGTCCCGTTCTTCATTGCAATTCTGTGCATCGTTTATGTAAGTCAAGTTAGGTCTTCATTATAGGTATGGAAGGCAAAGGAGCGTCATTTCTGTTTTTTCATTTTTTCAGCTACGTGACAAGTTTGCGCTCCCCAAAGGAAAAAAAATATCGACTAATTTTTCTGTAAATGGTTTTACAAATTCCCCTTTATAAACCCAAATGTTTTTCTTCTATTTTATGCTTGAAGCGTTTCTTTGGGATTCACAGGCTCAATGTTAACTTTACTAAAAATTACGCCAAAACCCATAAAAAAATTGACGTATACATTCTACCCAGCAAAACCCTTCATTTCCCCCTTTTTAATCACCCTCAAAATGATTTGAACGAAGCAATCTAGAGTAGCTATAAATGTATTTACCTTTTTGTGCTATGAATCCCGTATCCGAAAGACTGGGCTCATAATATTATCTGTAATGCATACAGAAGTACGCGGGTTTAAAAGTTTCATGGTTTTTTTTAAAATTTTCTCAGTGGTGAATCCGTTCTCTCCCTTTCGACAAAACAAGCAAGATTTCAAATAATGTTTTTTATTTAGGACGGGGACCTGGGAAAACCTGTGTTTTTTACTTTCTTTATGTTACGTAATTTTTGTTACCCCCCCTGGTTTGTCTTTTTAAATTGCGGCGCTTGATGTGTCGAGTATTTGTGAAAGTTGAATAGCATTTTTTTTGTGCCCGAAATGGGGCCTTGAGCCGTTTTTTCATCCTCAAAATTTTATTGATTTTATCCTCAAGCTTTTTTTAAGTTTTGATTCGCAGCATTCTATTTACGTTCATCGCCCTGTCCAAAAGTTTTAAAGCCTTATTCGAAACCCTTTTTCTCCTGTTTTTTTTTCCCCCCTCGTCTTTTTTTCAGAGTAAACATAGTTCAAATTTAATTTCTCTCATAATTTCGTATCTTTGAGAGCTTTCCGGGTCCTAATATAGTTTTCGTTTAGGGCGCAAACAAACCTATATAAAAAAAATAAGAATATTCCAGTGGCGGCTTGAACCCTTGAAAACCCCGGGGCCAACTTTATAGCCTTACCCCTCCAGATGTTTCACGCTTATGGAAAAACGAATATATTCCCACTCTTACCCCACTCCAAGATCCCCTTCCTTCCGGACCCCGCGCCTACAAGCTCTTTTAGTTTCCTATTCCAGGCGACAGATGGCGCTGCGGTATATTTTGACGTGAAGTTTGTCGCGCGGCTAGCGCAATCCGGCGTTGGAATAGGAACTAGCTAGTCTACTTTCTCTCTCTATTTAGCAATCTCTCTGTCTCTTCTTTCCTATCTTCGCGAATACGCAACTGCAGCCAAGGCAATGTGGGTGGGGCAGGTAGGGGTAGAAGTAGAGTCGCGTAGAGTGAAGAATGAGATTAGCTTTGTTTTCAAGGGCACCTACTATGAGAACAAGTAACCGACAGCCGCTAATCATTACACAAAGCACTATAACATCCAATTCCATTTCTCCACACAATAAAGGATTCGTATTGTAAAAATGCAATCTACAGACGGCTCCCTTCATAAGCTGGTGTCGGGCGTTACTGTGGGTCCCGATTAATGCTGTGGGACTCAACAAGATTAATAACTCATCGTATTTGCACCATTACGGACTTATAAATAAAATCCTCTTCATATAATTATGCTACTTAAACAATCTGATGTGTATTATCATACAACTATTAAAAGAACACTAGCCTGTAAGTGAAATGACAAGCCACAAACAGCAATTATTAGAATTAACACATCTACACTGGTGCATACCTGCCAACATTGTACGATTTGGTTGTACAAATAAATTGTACTATTCACCATCGAATTGTAAAAGATTTTTTCAGTTTTTGGCATATGCGTACAGTTTTTAGGCTAATTCACCAGTTATATTACGCGCTACGTCGATGCAATCTATCATTGATTAAGGAAGGCTATGGCGTCGCCTTCTATCAATTAGTCTATCCATCTTTTTATAATGTCCTTTTGTTCACGCCGCCGACCTGTGTCAGTGAGTGTGCCTCCCCCCCCCCCCCCTTCCTGCGTACACTCGCGAGAGTCTCCCACGAATCCATAGATTATACACGTAATAAGTACCACTGGAAACGGCTAAGTTCCGGCCGCGTTTGATGGATGAGCGTTTTTAAAGTTTTTTTAGTTGCGTGTGGGATTCTTTACTTTGCAGTGCTTTGATTTGGCCGCCTACGCATTGTAAGTGATTGTTTGTAAATTCTTTTGTTAACTGTCAATTGGTATTATTTACCGTAAAAAACTTATATTAAACGCTTTATGGTTCTATGGATTCTGCTAAACTTTTTTCAACTTTTCTGTCATAAGGATAGGTTGCTTTATACTACCTAACCTTAATGTCCATGTATAATATTACGTTGTAGACTTGTAGCCCCACCCCGTTTGGTCAGAATTGGCCCAACGGCACGAAAATATCGCACAAAAATCAAAAAATTTATATTAAAAGCTTTATTTCTATAGATTCTGCTAACTTTTTCACACTTTTTCTTCAGAAAGCTACATTCACATCACCTTAATATCCATGTGAAATATGAACTTTGTAGCCCAACCCCGTTTGGTCAGACTCGGCCCAAATGATCACGAAATATCGCAACTAAAAATCGAAAAAAATCGTAAAGTACCATATTCAGAGAAATATTTCTTCGATTGTACCCAAAAACGTAAGCAAGTCTAAGTTTTCCGAGATTTCGAGGTCCTGTCAAATTTTCATCAAGATCGCATGTGCCGTTGCCCGGTAGAGAGCGAAGCAAACAGACAAAAATACAAAAAAAAACAAAAAACAAACACAAACAAAAAACACCCGAGCTAAAATGTTTTTTGGGGTCAGTGAATTGAGTCTTTCGCTTCCACTCGCTTCGCTCGCTAACGCCTCATCCATAACATCTCTAATTTTCAATCTGCTGAAGTCAAAGGTATCACCCGTCATCGGATCTTGACTTATATGACAATATGTCGTATGTTTGTGAAAAAATAATAATAATAATGACTCGTACAAGATATACAGCAGATGCATTGCGAACCAATTACGTCTGGGATATTACTGCGAATGATGAGCGCGTTTCTTCTCACTTCGTTATAGACACCCCACACGTTTTTTTTTGGTGTTTAACCCGATAACCCTTGGGTAATGTGGACGGGTACCCGGTCGTAAAAAGGTCGGGTTTAGTCAATCCCTACTGGTAACACAAATTATTTTGATTACCATTGTTACCAAATTGGTAATTTCTATCCCAACTAATGATGACATAACATCTAAATTACCTAAAACCCAACCAAGTTAGAATCTAAGGTAAATAAAATGGATTGGCCATACTGTTGCTATTTTTCAAGTTAAATTACTTAGAATGACCCTAATTACTTATAGTTTGCTTGTATTGTAAATCGCACAGAGTGGTGAACACACGTTTCAACAATATTGTAATGTAATTCACTATAATCTTATGGATCATTATATATAGGCAACTAATATTTATAATAAAAGTATTCTCAATTCTGGATAATATGTAGGGAGCATACCACGCACTCACGACATTTCCCTCATATTGTATAGCACAGAGCGGTGAACACGTTGATGAGGGCCGAAGCATCACTCACCCCACCGAGCCTCTTAGCCATGGATGGGTCTGCTGCAGTGACTCTGGCAGTCTTGCCCGTCAGCTGGTTGCCAGCCCTTTTTAAGCGTTACCTCTGCAATAGAAGTGAGGCCGGGGGGATGGGAAGTGAACTGGTCAAGGTCGGACTCGCCGTGCAAGTGATAAAAATTCATTGATTGGATACCGATGTGATTCACGTTTTTACAAGTCTACAAAATAAAATTTAAAAAATATATATAACTATCCCGTTTTTGTGATGAGTTATTTTTGAAATGATAATATGCCTAGTAGTAGTAAAAATATTATCAAGTAGCTACTCTTTTTACTTTTATAATGTGTAAATGCTTGCGTCGACGACGGCCCCGTCCAAAAGTAAGAAACAAAAATATGGTGTTACAGTCGCGTCTCTATCATTCATAACTTTTCAGTTTTCAGCCATCTTTCACTAATTATTAATCTTCACGGACTGCTGACTGCATGAATAGGAAGATTAGGATACTGTTAATGATGCCTAATGCTGGATGCTAGAGTAGGCCTATAGCTAAATAAGCTTTTCAAAAATGTTCATGTGTATTACTACCTTAAACTTATTACTATATACTGCAAGCAATCGTATGTACGTGTAAGTGTTTATAACAACAAAACGGTTGTGGATTGCAACACTATTTCATTTTAGCTCCATATTCTCGATTTCATCAATCGAGAAACCTGAGAATTCCCCTTGGTTGTAGACTTGTAATTAATATTATATCGAAATCAATATAGAAGAAAATAAAATCCAGCGCGTCATCATTCATCGGAGACCCTGGTTCGACACCCGGTTTGAGCATGGATTTGTATTTCTAGATTGATTTCCATTCACTCTAGTATGTTGTGTTGATTGTTTTTCTGCTGGCTATACCTTAAACCGTTCAGTACCGCTGGTCTCCAGACAACAATTACTAAATAGTATCTGTCACAAAACTCCAAACTCTTCTGTGACTCTTAAATCGATATTCGAACATAGCAATGCCCTCTAACACAATTTACCTAGTACCGTGGGTGGTCTTGTGTGAAACTTGTGTGAGCACAGCCAATATTTAAAATTGTTTATTGTTTTGGGGGGGGGGAGTCTGTGCGCACTACCACTCTGGAGCTTAAACAGCCGGCCGTCTGTCTGTAATCATGTTTAAGATTTTTTGCACCGTTCTCGAGATATCACTAAAAAAACTGTAAATTTTAGCGTGGGTTTTAATATCCGTGTTGGTACACCAACATAACCGACGTTCATGCGCACCGTTTAATAAAAATTAAATTCATTGTAAACTTTGCAAAACATGATTTTAATTTTTTAATGTGAATTACCATCATTAAATTTTTGAACTAATAACTGAAAAATAACTGTGTTTTCATTTCAATACAGGAAGCATGCTTCCTTTATTCCCCTCAGTGCACGCCACTGCGAAGGACGTGGGTTCGAATCTAACATAATGCAAATTGTCCTTCATCCTAATCTATCTCCACACGTTCGTTTCACATGCGACCTGGCACTGGCGTCGGCATAAAACCAGTTTGTACGGATGTGTACAGCCAGTCTACTGAATGTTATTGACAGGAAGTAGATAATAATTGTACATGTCTTCTCAAAATTAGCCTTTTTGTTAAATGCAAGTCTGTATAAGTGAGTGGGGCCTATGTACGTAAGCCGACTACAGTTCGATTCCCCGCGGTGACCCGGTAGGGCACAACGTTGTCGAAAAATGTTATGGTGCATCCATTATAATTAATAATTACTATTACCATATTCGTTATTTAACATAGCTATGTTTGCAGCACATTGCATGTTTACAAACCCGACGGGAGTGTTTCCCTACTGATGAAATTATGAAATATTGTACAATATCGCACAATGCCCTTGTTACAATGAAATTAATAATGTCCGTTTGATTGGTTTGAATGAATGAATTGAGTTTTAGGAAACTCATCGTTATTGATCAGTGTAAAACCCAGTGATAAGTGTTATAAGCAGCAAAACAAACAAATGGTCCTTTTAAGGACACAATTGTTTATTTAATTGACTGCTGTTTTTATAAAGTATTTTTTCTGTCCAATTTCACTGTTGTTATATCAACTAGACGCCAATCATTATGATCAAGTGCCTAATAGCGTGCATGCTGCGTGTAATGTGCTGTTAACAGAATGTAACTGCGCGGGTAAGACTGTAACGGTAACCGACGATCAGAACAAAAATAATAATAATAATAATAATATGTTAGTAGGTACTCTATTATCTGTGTGATAGTGATTACTTAAATTCAAGTCAATGTGTTTATAGAGTACAGAACTAATAACATAACGAGTTATATTTCAACTCCAATAGAGCGGATTTGCAATTATTCCACTTTACTTTGAGTGCCAATATAGAAACAAAAACGCGGGAACGGGACGAAACGGAAAAACGGTCCGTTCTTTAAACTATTATAAAATTGTTAACAGTACCGTATCTGTGTTTTGCTTTTTATGCATCACTTTAATTGAATCTAACGCGTCTCCAAACCAGGTGGTGTGTGCGTTTTATTTATTTATTTATTTTCAACAATAAAATTATTAAATCATTAGGATATCACGAGCATAGCATTTCAATTCGGTCATAACTCTCGTAATTTCCTCATAAAAAACGAATTTAAAAACGTATTTACTTTATTAACAATTGTCCACGCAAATAAACAAATTTTATTAAAATTACCGAAAAAAATAAACATTTTTTCTAGTAGATCTTCAATTCATTCGTGACGACTATCGAATCAAAAGGTAGTAACGCGTCGCGCACTACCTAAAACGGCCTATCGGACTCACAAACGACACTACAGTGGAAATAGTGGCCGTGCCGGCAATTATAATTAGACCGGGAGATAAAGGTATTAGCAATGGAATTGGGGTAAGAAAAGTAGGCCCATAATTTCTAGTGCACAACTGGGGCTGAACGATTAGCAATTTGCAATAAAAAATCATCATCGATATATTTTGTGTATAAAACGGGGATTACCGTTCCATTATAAATGAATCAATATTTTGTTTCCAACTATTTTTGCCAAGTTATTATATTATAATTGAAATACGGCACAATGTTTTGTTTAAGTGATTAATTGCGGTGTATGTTCATACAACATGACTAATAATAGTTAACTATGCCTTACTTCCTTATTGCATGTATATTCTATATTCAGATTCTATTGTACGTACTGAAGGCTCTGAGGTGATTCGAGTATGACACCGAGAGGAAATCGATTATTGATGTATACTGAAATTATAATAAACATTGATTCATTTCTCGACGTATAAGGGTTCATTATAAGAATGAGATTAAAAAATCACGTTTGTACATATCCTTGCCCGGTCATTTGCAATGTCCAGTTAAAGAGCAAGTGAATTGAACTGCTAGGTAAGTTTTTTATCATTATCTATGGCAACCTACCGGGGGCCCGTATCAGAAGCTTTGAAATTATTTTATTGGGAGCTAACTGACTAAAGCTAATTTAACTGGACCACTTCTCCCCCCTGTTTTTGTCTTATTTCATAGACGTTGTTAGACATTGGATACATTGGCATTACCATGAAAAGATGGACAAATCGTTCTCTGGGCTTTCATATTTGTGTCATGAACATCTAGAATTTTCTCAAACGATCCTGAAGGCCCTCGACGAAGTTTTCGAATTCGAAAAGTAGGGCTCACTGTTCGGACAGTTCGTCGAGGCTATACTCGATTGGGGTTTGAAGAGAGACCTCTCGATCTCGATTGCGACCGAGAATTTCATCAAATATTTTCCGGCATTTATTTAATTTTTTTTATGCACTTTCTTTATTGTGCTGATTTTGTATGTGACAAAAATGAAATACGAGCACACCTTTCGAAAATCGAATGCCAAGTATGAATTTGGTATGATGGGTGTAAGGTGCTTTTTACAAGTTTTAAAATGAATCGTTCGATGCACTGGTGGTAAACTCGTAGAAAATAAAACTCTTCACAAATCCAGAACGAGCACTTTCATTATGCTTATCTGGTGTTGGGAAACAACCTTGGGGTGGGGTGACTGCGAGAGCGCTAAGAAAACCGGTTCCCTCCTCCCGACTCCTTGTGTATTTCGACAAGATAGCAGAGACCCGTGGCTGAGACAGAGCGATAGATAAGAGAGAGAGACGTATTTCCCTAATCCAACATCGGAGCGGTGAAGCCGCGCGACAACTTCACGTCAAAATATACGCGAGCGCCGATCTGCCGCCTGGAATAGGAACTACCAGCGCTTGTAGGAGCGGGGTCCGAGAAGGAAGGGATCGTGGAGTGGGGGTAGGTGGGATATATCATTTTTACCTGGAGATGAAACCATCTTGGGCGATAGCCTTCTTAATCATGCACCCACCCACCCACGCTGGGCGCCGCATGAAATTTTTGGCAGGGGGCATACATCCCTAGGTCTGTACTTTCGTTGGGCAAGCTCAGGGAGGTTGGGAGGGCAGAGCTCCCCAACAATAGCGCCACATGCGAATATTTAGAAAATCAGGTTTTTGGAATGCGTTTGGTGGGTTTTAGAAAAAAGTAGTGGGCTGAATACAATACCAAAATTATGTAATTTTTGTGCAGTCGATACTCGAAACTAGAAAACCACCAAAAGGAATCTTAAAGGAAACCTTCAAAATATTTTACCCCTTTTTTGTCCTTTAGTCAAAAGCTTCAGATTCCCAACAATGAGTTGGGCGGTTATAGTTTTTTTGATTGCTGAGATAATATTGACTTTACCCCGCCTCACATCTTCCTTTTCGCAAGCCTTTTATTGTGACGATCAAAATTCGCATTATTCTATGGAGTGGTATTCTTTTCAAAATTCAAGACGAACTATTGCAGGTAAAAGACACAAAAAAGTCTATCTCGCAGAAAATTGCCAACCATTAAATTTAACAAACGTTCATCAGTAAAGAAATCGATTGTACAAGTTTAATCATAAATCCAGACATCAAATAAGGGAAAATTAGCACTTCTGCTGGCTCGTGGCCATGGAGGGGGGGGAGGGCAACTGCCCTCTTGCCCTCTCCTGCGGGTGCCCATGCACCCACGTGATGGCGACATATTTTTTGCTATAGTGCCCCAAATTAGGTGGCCTAAAACACTTTTTCAGGCGAGCCCTTAAATATGCCGTGGCAAACTAAGCATACCCACCGGCAAGGGCGTCTACAGAAATCTTGTCCGGGACGGGCAAAAATCCCAACTTGTACCTTCGCGGAAAAATTTGGGGGATTTGGGGGGCTTGCCCCCCAACAACCGCGCCGCAGGCGAAATTTTTTTATCAGGTTTTTAGAGTGCATTTGGTGCGTTTTAGAAAAAAGTAGTGGGCTAAATGCAACATCAAAATAATGTAGTTTTTGTGCAGTCGAACTGACATTACCAGGATATTTCGGCGACGTGTGTACCCTTCTCAATTTTTAATATTAATATATTATATAAAACTAAAAGAATGAATATTCTAATTCACAACTAAACTATTCTTAAATAATATATGCATATAAATAATAGAGTGGAGTTGATTTACCTGTACATTTATTTTATGTCATCGAAGATAGCAATAGCTGGATAGACTGAAAAGTATTGTCGGACACTTCTTGGTAAGATATAGCTTTAAAAAAAAGACGGACCAGACCGGCAGTGGCGTAAAACTTATCTCATAGTTTTGGCTTTGTCCTTGATTTGTTTATTATAATTAGTAGGTGCCTTGCAATTGTTATTTATATTTTCAGGGTGTTGTAACTTTCTATTTTTAATGTATTTCATTATTTTAATTCATTTTCTTACCACAGCGCTAACACAAATCAGTGTATTACACTTTTTCTTGTGTCTACTTCAGCCTACGCAAGATAGGTTCATACATAAACATAGGTGTGGTTTTCTTGTATTAATTCCCATTACAGTGACACCCTCTTTCGAATTGCCGCGTGTTTTCTTTATCCTCTCTCATACTTTTTCTCAATAATTTCTTTCTTTGCCCCCCCCCCCCAGGCTACTGGAGCGGCACTACTTTGCTCCGTGGGTGGGCGCTACTGTCCTGGAAGGTCTTGTCCTTGTGCTCGATTGGGGTTTTTACAAAAATGTGGCTCAAGAAACCGAAAAAATAGGACTATCAAATGTTAAAAGCTTGGCCAGGGATCTTGGCCCCCCTCCCCCCCACCCCCTGCGGACACTTATATCCACCGGGCACCACTGGTAGTAGTGGTTACAGAAAAAAATATTAGATGCATGGTGGTACCGCGCGTTTGGGTGACTTTGTTCTTTTTCCAGTTTTTTTGGCACGATCTTTTGAGCGCGCATTATAAAACCATCACAATAATTACATTCCATCTGACACGAGTATTGGTTTGTTCGGGAAGTTTTCATCATATAGGCATGATACTATTTCTTTAATAGCTCATATTTATGCAGCAAACACT
This sequence comes from Sweltsa coloradensis, assembly GCA_024449915.1. NCBI lineage: Eukaryota > Metazoa > Arthropoda > Insecta > Plecoptera > Chloroperlidae > Sweltsa > Sweltsa coloradensis. The sequence goes on from JAMZAV010004073.1 coordinate 39,793, forward strand.
CAATGATTAATAGGCCTACTTACTAACGTCCACACAACGACCGTCCACCCCCACCCACCACCCCCATCCACCCTGACCTGACCACCCACCACCTATTTCTCGCGGGGCCATGGCCCCGAATTTGTATGGTCAGGCCGCCACTGAGTATTCCAATCTTGTAACTACAATACTAATAATACCACAATAGTGTAATAATTTTGCTAATTCTAAACTTACCTTACACTAGAATCAGACCATATTAATAGATTATAATGTTTAAATGTAATTAATGACCAGGCCGTTTAACTGTAGGTAACAAATGTAAAAATGTGAACAACAGTGCAATTTGAAATTTAAATGGATGTTCCAAATACCAACTACTTAAGAATTCTAAAATGTTACATATGCATTGTGATAACAAAGTTCTGTTAGCCGTGAAAACTAGATGTCTGTAACAGAAGTAGTAACGAAGAAAAAGATAATAACAAATTGGTGGAGTGCACCATGCGTGACCTTTGACCTCCACCCACTGTACCCGTATAATTTACCGTTGTGGAATCGTCACTAATCTTGTTCCTGGTGTCAATACGCGTAATTTGATACCCATCTTCATATCACTCGTACACTATTTAGCGTAATTATCATACATAGTGATAGATTTATTAGCAAAATAGAGGAATGCAGCGCGCGTGATCTTTGACCTCGCCTACCACTACCCGCATGTGACTGCGGCAACGTCACTATTCTTGTTCCTCGTGTCAAGACGCGTCTTTTGATATATCTGTCTCTATATTGTGCTTAAAATATTTAGTGTAGTTCACAGATAAAATAATACACCGCGCGTGACCTTTGACCTCACCCACCACTACCCACATGATCTGAGACTGCGGAAACGTCACTTTTTTGTTCCTGATGTCAAGACGCGTCTTTTGATATACGTCTCCAATCGTTCTTAAAATATTAAGCATGAATCTCATAAATAGTTATAGATACATTAGCAAAATAGTAGAGTGTGTAACTCGCTGACCTTTGACCTCCGCCCACCACCACCCACACGGCGTTATGCGTCGGCAATGTCACTATTATTGTTAATAATACTTTGATCTTTATTGTCAACGGGACCGTAGTCCTACAAGTGCAATATAATATAATAATAGAAAGCTTCTAAAAATACGTATTGCTCTACTAGTTAACTTTTAAGCTAGACATAAGTTAAGTAAATTAAATGACTATTGTAGAGTGCAGAAGGCATAAAGTTACGATACAGGTCATAGCAAAATTTATGACATTTAGAAATACATTTCGAACTAAAATGTATGTAGGCCTATGTGTGTATAGATGCAAATTCAAGAAAATTACAGATTGTATATATTTAAAACTTACAGAATAGTTTTTAATTAAGGTTACAAGACTATGTAGGTTTTACTTTTATGCAATATTATTCTAATTCTATATACAGTACTAAGCAAATGCATCGTTGAGGAATACTTTTAGAGTACGTATTTCAGTATTGTTTATGTCCAGTTCAGGGTAGCGGCTTAAAAAGAGAGTTGTAAGTTAGCTGTATTCTATTTACACATGAGTATTAAACAAGTCGATGCGGCTCCGAGGAATAGCGAAAGTGAGTTGATTGCGAGTGAACCTAGAGGGAACATGCAGGTTCACTAGGCACAACAATTGCGAGTCGATTTGATTGTGCAATAACTTGTATAGAAATATGACGTCAGATGCCTTGCGGCGATTTTCCAAAGTTGGAATATCCAGACTTTTGCACAGGGTGGTGTAGTCGGCTCTATGGTACACAATATTATTTTTAAAAACACACGAATTTTATGAACTTTGTTGGACGCGCTCAACACTTTTGGTTTTCGTCACATGGTGGGGTTCCAAATCACACTGGCGTAATCAACTTGTGGCCTTATTAAGGCCATGAACAGTTTTCTAGTAGTGTTAATAGAGAAGTCCCTGGCACAGTTCCTCCTCATAAAACCGAGCATTTTTAGAGCTTTGGTATTACCTGCCCTAGATGTGCATTGTACGATAGATCGCTGGCAATTTGTACACCCAGGTCTCGGATGGAGTTTGACCTTAGCAAGCGCAAAGTTATTGAGATAGTAAGTGAAATCGATTGTGTTTTTTCTCTTGTTGGTGAATGATATGAAGTTGCACTTAGTGACATTAAGATTGAGCCTCCACGTTTTACACCAATTTGAGAAAGTTTGAGTTCTTGTTGCATTTGTTCACAGTCGTTGACGCTACTCACTGGGCAGTAGACTTTTTAGATCGTCAGCGTACATGAGGCATTTACTGGTCTTGAAACATGATGGTATATCGTTAACGAATAGTGTGAACATCAGAGGGCCTAGAATTGAACCTTGGGGCACCCCTGAAGTGACAGGTTCAGTGTCAGAAGTGCCGTCATCAATCAGTACGCTTTGTGTTCGACCAGATAGATAACTAGATAAGAGTTTATGTACTATACCACATATTTCCGTAGCCTTTCAGTTTGAGTAGTAGGAGGCTGTGGTCTACACTGTCGAATGCTTTGCTGAAATCGGTGTAGACTGCATCAACTTGACTTCCGTTGTTTATGTGAGATGCAATGTCAGTCGTGAACTGGACCAGGTTAGAGACTGTTGAGCGGTGTTTTACGAAGCCGTGCTGCTCAGGTGCGATGTGACTAGCCACGTGGTTGAAGAGACGTTTGTGAAGGATAGATTCGAAAACTTTTGAGAAAGTGGAAAGTAACGAAAAAAAAGGCCTGTAATTAGCTACGTTGAATCGGCTACCCTTTTTGAGCACCAGGTGTTTCTTGGTGTCAGACGCGTCTTTTGATACCCGTTTCCATATTGTGCTTATAATATTCAGTATAGTTCACACGTGATTGGATGAGCGTAGCGAGCGTAGCGAGCGAAGCGAAGATTTCATTTCACTACACTGGAAAAAAAAAAACCGGAATGTTTTTTTTTCTTTTTCTTTCTTTCTTTTGTATTTTTGTGTGTCTGTTAACACGATTCGGCTGAACCGATACTCCGATTGTGATGAAATTTTATGGAGGCCTTCGAAATCTCTGAACTTAGAACTGCCACGTTTTTGAGCGCAATCAGGAAATTTTTCCTCATAAAAAACGCAATTTTACGATTTTTTCGAATTTTTAAAACATTTCTTCGACTTATAACTCCTACATGCTTTATCCGATTGTAATGATTTTTTCACAGAACCTTAATTTTATGAATTAATATATTTGTGTAAAATTTGAGCGCAATCGAATAACTATTTCTTATGAAAATTTCATTTTTTCGATTTTTTTATTTTTTAAAAATTACGATTAATTAAAAAATAAAGTTAATTTTTTATTTAATTTCATTTATTTAAAAAAATCTTCGACTAATTAATGATTTTTTCACAGAACAACAGTAAAAATCCGCGTAACACATGGCAACTTAGTGCACCAATTACGCTCATCCAACAACGCGGCGGGACTTAAGCGTTTTCCTAGTTTTAACAAAATAGTATAACGCAACGCGCGTGACCTATGACCTCCGCCCACCGCCAACTACATGATTTTTTACTTTGGAAACATAATTATTCTGTTCCTGGTGTCAATACGCGTCTTTTAATACCCATCTTTGTATCGTGCGAAGAACATTGGCGTAATTCGCATGTGATTGAAAATTGATGAGAAAGCACGCGTGACCTTTGACCTTGCCCACGCTACCCGCACGATTTGCGACGGCGGAACGTCATTATTCTTGTTCCTGATGTCAAGACGCGTCTTTTGATGTGTGTCTCCATATTGTACTCAAAATGTTTAGCGGAATGTGCTGACGAACATCTTGACTGGATGAAGTGGGGAGGAATTCCCCCCCCCCCCCCATGCACATGGCGAACCCGGTCATTTTTAAACTCGCCAGGAACACAATGGTTAACCTACAAAAAATTTGCTTACTAGGCCTACAGTAACATGCGAAAAAAATATATTCTACGAACCAAACCAGTACCTAATAGAATGCTGGAAGCTAATTTGCTTGATGTTTTCATCAGCTAAGTGTTTACACATACCACATACTATAGGCAGATACAATACTGTTTGTGCTGTAGTTTACATTATTTTTTAAAATGTCTCATTTTTTCAATTTCTTATTTCACATATTGAAATTATTATTAAAAGCCAATTTTTTAAAATTATTTTATCCTCTGGTCAGTGTAGTAAAAGTTACTTTTGTAAAATTCAATTACAGTTCAGATTGCTTGTTTAAGTAAATGATTACAGTTAGTTACTTTATGAAGTAGAAATTCATCTTGCAATTTCTTAAAAATGCAATTACCATCTGACAATATGACGAACAGAAAATAATTTGGTTATTTATTTATTGTTGTCATGTTGACCAAGACATAAATACACGCGGAATTATGGAAAAATCTCGTTAAAATAAGTCAAAATTATTTTTACTTTTCATTGTTTGACTTATTATTTAAATAACTGCACTTTACGAGCATGCTTGAGAAAAGAAAGTTAAAAAAGTAATTAAATAAACGAGTATAGGGTAATAATAACTTATAAAAGTAATTCAGTTACAATTTTACATTAAACTAAAAGTAATTTAAGTAGTAATTCAAATACTCAAAACCATGTCAAAACTAACTTTTACTCAATTTAACTCAGTTATTTTACACATAACACCGGGTTCTACTTTGCACGTGTGGACCCGCAACTTGTTGGTATTCCAGCACTAGCACAGTTAATTCTTATATAAAACTGCTCACATTGAAAGAAACATAATGGAGCAGGCACAGTATTTTAAAAGTTGGTTTGAATCATCATCTTGTTTCTGCCACAATAACCTGATACATGTTATCCAACATTTTCACATTTGTTTTGTTATTTCATGTCAATTTGGAACAAGCACCGCAGGGGTTTTCTTTTCTTTTTTCGATGATTTTTTTCTTTTTCCTTTCTTTACTTTTCTTCTTCTCTATCCCCTTTTTTATATTTTATTCATTAATAATTGCATCTAATATCATCTTTGAATTTGTTACCAAAAATTGTTGTGTTCTAAATGCATTGTTGTTGTATATTACTTTTTCAAATATTTACTTAACTGTAGTTCACTGTTGTGTCTGCTTCTATGTAATTAGATTTATTTAGTTGTCCTTTGTAAATCAGTTTTTTAACTGAGGAGGATAGACGGTTAATAAATAAAAAATAAAATGTAATGTGAAACAGCAATTACCAGGACCGCAAAGTTAATGCATGGAACACCCCCACCAAGATGATGATGATATTACTACATTCAGTTTCTTTCTGCTGCTAAGCCACGTTTGCACGTAGACGGGTACAATTAATGTTTAATTATCAACGTTAACCCTTGTGCTTGGTTACATGAACCTCATCTAAGAGATTGTAACGCTAATTGGGCCATTAGGTTATGCGAGAACCCATTCTAATTGGCAATTAACTACTTGCCTAGATTACTCACATGTCGGTAATGCAGTCAGAGTAAAACGACCATATCACTAACAATTATCTGATTTTTATTTTATAAATTTCTCTCTATCCGATCTTAATATTTTAATTAATCAAATGATCAAAATTGCGCTGAATTCTCTCACAATTCTCGGCATGGGTTCGGCTTGACATGCAAGCAATTAGTTTAAGTTCGCCATATGCGTGCTATTCCAGAGCACTTTTACTAATATTTTGAAAAATCAAAAGAAAATGGCTGAAATTGATTGAATAAAGAGGAACTTGAATAAAAAAGAGTAAAAAAAATTGTTTTTTGGACGGGACAATAGCTCTTTTTGGCCATTCTAATAGGCAACTTTTGGGCCATTAAGAAAGAAAAGTCAAGTTCTAGGTGCAATACTTAATTTTGAGCGTGTTTTATTGTTTAAATACACCTTTGTCTCCGCTACGAGTACAAGGGCAAATTATATTCTGAAATAATGTTCGATGTGCGATTTTTTGTCACATGGTATAAATAAGATTTGAACAGTCCGGTCCAGTTAAATCCGTCAAAAAAACTTTCTTTCGTATTCAAGTTCCTCTTTCATTCAATTCAACTTTCAGCCATTTTCTTTGACTTTCAAAAATCGGTTCGAGTGCTCTGGAATAATAGCCTTAGGCACTAGAGCACACAACAAAACACTAATTTCGAATGGAATTACTTAATTATTTACAACATTTCGTTACATTTCATCGTGACAATATAGTTTTCGTTTTAAAATATGTCTTTTTTTGTTTATTTGGATAAAGGACGCGTCAACCGTTAGGTCATAATGCACCACTCTAGCCTAAGGGGGGGGGGAGGAAAGACCCATGCTGGTCAGAACCAGCCACGGGTAAGGGGAGGAAGTTAGGTTTCTCACGTCGCGGTCGTCATCGTCTTTGTCATCGTTCGCTGTGTCTTGATCTCATTCCTTTTCTAAATCTGCAGGTCAACCAGGATTATTATAAGATTGGTTTGGATGATAAAAAACTTAAAACAGGAATAACATTTTTTTCTTTCAATTCCCCCCTTAAAGTGAATAACTAGGGCGAGCCTCAATCCATGACGCTCGTTTTTCGCTTTGACGCCTGAAGAAAACGTTACACTTTGTAAGACATAATTTTCGGTAGTAGGATGGTATCGAACTGACGACCTCTCGTCTCAGGCGAGTATTAAGCACGAGTTAGTGCCTCTTCGGTGGTTAATACAGTTATTCTAATTTCAAGACTTATCCATTTTGTGAGTGGATATGGTGTAGATAAGACTGGTTAATTCCGGTTTGTTTGCGCCAAGGTAAAGAATTTAAATTAATCGTGGGAAAACCAATGCCCAGGGGTGCAATTACATGCTTCTCTTCAGGTGGAATTAGGACCAATTTATGAAGGGAATGCCCAAGGGCTATTTAAAAGAACTCAAACCCTTGCACACATCATGACTGAAGAAAACCCTGGAAACAAACTTAAAGTGAGGATTCCAGAGGCGGGTATCGGTCAGGGACCTCAATAATCTGAGTATCACGCTTGGTGCGCGAGTTTGATACTGATTGACGTTAGATTTGGTTATTTCTAGATGTAACATCAAAACCCTTAAAACACATTGTTTTCTAAAGTACGATCAACAACATAAATATACAATGGTCCCAATTTCACAATGAATGAAACAAGAAACCTGTGGAAATTCGTTTCACTAATCTTAAACGTTTCGTGCAACTGCCATCCATTGTCTTTGCATAATAATACTACGGGCACGGTTTATCTTCAATTAACTCTAGGCCGAGCACGCTTCTATCTACAAGACATAATAATTACCGACTGTCTGTACGCTCAGTCCCACGTTCTAGTTACGTCATGTACGATATGAGTAGGACTATCACTCAAGAAACTTCCTTGCGCGATGCACGATTGTCGGGTTACCAATATACCCTCGGCTAATTAGGTGTTTGCGATGTAAAGTTGGCAACAGTGTGTATACTTTGAAAGGCCGATAGAGGTGGTTCTTGTGGTCGCTGATTCGGTACCAGCTACTTGAGTGGCTATAAAGTTTTTCCATGCAAGGGCTCATTCGTAACGTGTGATACCATACATAGGAAAATCACGCCAAATTCCTTCAAGCTGCCTTCACTACCTACACGTCGGCGAGCGCCGAGTGCTCGGTGCCGAGGCGGGCGCTCGATGAACTATTTACCCCTCTCCTAGAAATAGTCATAATATGAATGAGAGTTGCAACGATTGATACATTATTTTCAGCTTTAAACTGTATGGTAAATTATGTTTTCGATTTTTGAGACGCAAATAAATTAATAAATAATTCAAACACGCTTTATATCGTAACATCGGTCGAGCGCCGGCCCAAAAGTTGAACTGAACCAACTCAGCGCTCCTGGGCGCTTCGAAACGTAGCTGCATCGTGATTGGTCGAAACAGCCATTTCCGGCAGCGAGCGCTCGCCGACGTCCAGGTAGTGAATGCAGCTTCACTGTCGACTAAATATTTTTTCCAGAGATTTTGAATGGAAAGCATTGAGTAGTACATTTACTTCACAAATGTACAAAAACCTTGTTAGACTACAAAAATGGGGCATGCATTGCACCCAGGCAAGTTTCCCACGAAAATTGTTTTGAAAATTGTTTAAAAAAAATGTTTTCTCTAGTTAGATTCTGCAATGAAGCCATACCATAACCGCCCTTGAACATTCATGTCAAATACCATTAATGACCCATTTATGTATGTCACCTGAAGTGATTCATCGGGTCAACTGATGTTGTATGCCCAGCCACATAACGGGCAGGACCTCATACATAAAGTAAATTAATTGTGGTTTAGAAATCAGTCCCAAGAATATAGGGGACCTATTAATAGAGGTCCGTGAAAGTGGGTTTATTTTGTAGGGAATTTGTTTTTCAAATTTGAGATTTCGCTGCTATTGGTTGTAAGTTCAATTTCAGCGGTTTCATCGATATTTACCAATTTATATGTGTGTAATTATTCGTTCACAAATCGTATTATTCTAGCCACATGTAATGTTTTTATAACAGACTGGGTTTAGTTACTAAGACTAAATTCATAATTTTTTCTGATAGTTATTTCATAACACTTTTTGTTGATTGAACAGTACTGCATACAATATTGAAAATTACACAAAAACACGATTATTGTGAATTTTGGTGTTATGTAATTAAAATTTACACATATTTCGGTGTTTAGCGGTGATTGAATTTTGGCATTTTCTGTTTTAGATTGGATCAATTCATGCTCATTTTGTGAAATTACATGATTTGCACATATTTCGGTTTTATCGTCAGTAGCAAAATACACGTACCTCTATCTAGAATAACATGGGTCTAAGATAACACATTTCGGAACACCGTCGGAGGAAAGGAGGTCTAATCCGACACTCAATCTCGAGAATCTGGGTGGTTGTCGGTCCGCTTCCAGTCACCAGCAATCCTGATTGAAGGAAGTTCAGACGAATGGTAGAGTTGAAACAGTCCTTGAACATCCTTGTCCTTGACAAATGTTAGTGGGAACATGGTAGGGTATGAAAATAGACATTCTGCTAAGAACACCGGGAGCGCAAATTACAATATTCAAGAGTAGATACAATTGGATTAGATTTCTTCGTCCCACACTTTTATTCATAGAGAGTTGGAGTTGAACTTTATTAATTGTTTGCGAATTAATTGACTACTACCTTAAGATCGCGTAGTGAAATGTATTGCATTAGCATCTGTTAATTTTCTCAAAAATAAAAGAAAACAGAGCGCTGATTGTCATTGTTGAAGATTTCTTCTAAAATGGAGGTCAAAACAATATATATTCCAAGATTATTTTATCACGATAAAATGTTTTATTTTGACACGAATTTCGGTATGTAAATATAAAATATATTGCAAACAATTCGATTTTAACTTAAAATATAGCTTTGTAGCAGGCAAAAACTGTTAATTATACAATCTGTATATGATTGGATAAGCAACTCCTCAAGTCGTCACGCTCTATTTTCCCGCCAAAATGATGACAGGGTCTACAAATTTGTTACTAACTTTTATGAATTAAAATATACTCTAAAAAGTGATTGCAGTCATAAAGTGGTCCGAAACTTACTAGGGTAGAAAAAAAAACAGTCACTTATTCCTTAAGGGGCACAGTAAGTAATGTATTTTTTCCAGTCTTAGAAGTTAGAAGAAAAAATGTTTTTTGGGAACACTAGGGGCAATGCTAAAAACGGTACTGCCCGTGAGCATACGACCTAGTGTTGTCGCCCAAGTGAGGGTGACGACCTTGTCTGTTGGTCAGTGGAGTAAGGTCAGGTTGTGTGAACATGGCAACAGTGTCCGTCTGACTTCCCGCGCGCCTCCTCGCGTGCGAGCTCGCAGCCGAGTGAAAGTGCGAGCATATGGTCGACCAGCTGATCGCGCTCAGTCATGTCGTGGTCGCGAGGGCTCAAGCACAACTACCTGCCGATAGACACCAAGGGTGACGACGTTGACGTCTACTTCGACGACGTCGTCTACAACGGGCGCGACGTCACCGCGGCCGGCAAGGACCTCACCGAGAGATTCTTCCCTAAGGTATAGACATGTCTGGGTCTCGAACCCGGGTCACGGTACGCATGCACTCACGACTCCATGCACGTCACTAGATCGTTTCCCGACACTGACACAAGCATGATTGATTAGTTACTTGCATAGAGATACTATACTGTTGTTACTTGCGAGTTTTTCTTCAGTCATAATTAATTTTGCAATGTGGTGGTTGATTAAACCATACAATACAATACAATAATTGTCTCTTACCATAATCACTTAGCCGTATTTTACGTGCACATGGTTAGAATATAACCACTTCAATAACCCCAGTTTTTTTCACATAGTCCTAACAATAATTATACAGCTTTCACATTTAGTAAGCTGTTACGATTGTTTTGTATTTAGTCGAGTTGGTTTTGAAAGTGTATAAGATATTATGCTGTAAGCATGCGATCCTATAAGAGTACAGAGAAATGTTCAAACATTAGTGAAAAATAAGAATATCCACACCCACGACACACGTTTGCATGCAAATTATTATTTAAAATCAACACAATCGTTAGAACGTTAGAAATTACCAACTCAAAGACATAGGATCACTAGACTGCTTTAAATTAGATGACAATTATGTGCAAACTAATAGTTATACTTAAATAGACTAAAGATTAAAATTAAAATTAAATTGTAATTCGATGCCTACAGTATTTTATAACTGATAGCTGTAGGTATTGTAGGTCCTAATTTCGACAAATAAATGTAATTTCATTCTAGTATCGTATAGTATTGCATTATGTATTTCATGCATCTGAAAATGCTGTTACTCTCGAATATGTAGATGCTTCGAAAAGAAACCATATTTTTGTGAGAATGATTCCAAAACTTTGCTTGGGCAATATGTCATAATGATCTCAAATAAAATCACCTTTACAGCGTCTATACTAGGGAAACATTGCCGTAATTAAATGAAATATTCATCGTTTCTCGTAGTCAATTTGAAATATTCTTATGGAGAATAAATATTATTTAATTAAAACCACCGTAAAATGTAGTTGATGTGGTCTAGTTTATTAATTGTCACAAACAGGTGATTAGCACAGAATAAATGTGAACGTAACAATTGACACAAAACATCTAATATTAATTAACACTACTATTATGAACACACAAACAATAACAACTTTAGTAGGTACTCACTCATAGCAAGTAGTCGAGAAACAAAGGGGGTTTCCTTCCGGTTACACTTTGGCTATCCCTATCACCCCTCTAAATAAATAAATATGTCGACCCACAAAAATTATAATAATTGGATGAGCGTAGCGAGCGTAGCGAGCGAAGCGAAGATTCCATTTCACTACACTGGAGAAAAAAATCCGGAATGTTTTTTTTTCTTTCTTTCTGTATTTTTGTCTGTCTGTTAACACGATTCCGGCTAAACCGATACTCCGATTGCGATGAAATTTCATGGAGGCCTTCGAAATCTCTGAACTTAGAACTGCCACGTTTTTGAGCGCAATCCCAAAATTATTTCTCATAAAAAACGCAATTTTACGATTTTTTTTCGATTTTTAAAAACTTTCTTCGACTTATAACACTACATGCTTTAACCGATTGTAATGATTTTTTCACAGAACCTTAATTTCATGAATTAAGATATTCGTGCGAAATTTGAGCGCAATCGAAAATTATTTCTCATGAAAATCGAATTTTACGGGTTTTTTCTTTTTATAAAACAATTCTTTGACTTATAACACCTACATGCTTTATCCGATTGTAATGATTTTTTCACAGAACCTTAATTTAATGAATTAATATATTCGTGGAAATTTGAGCGCAATCGAATAACTATTTCTTATGGAAATCGAAATTTTACAATTTTTTTCTTTTTTAAAATTTCGATTAAGAGGGTTCACCACCCTTTTGACAGTTAGTAAATAGCGGTTTGCTCGGCCAAAAAGCATCCTACGTATATACAATTTTGCAAACTTGTCAATAAAGCATACATGGACGTTCCAACAGTCATAGATTTTCAAAATTTTGACTTGATCAGCCAGAAAAAATTCACGAATATAGTCAATTTTGGACTTTTAACAAAATTGAAATTCGTGAAATCTAATTTATTTTTTATAAATTATTTCAAAACAAATTTTAGGAATGTGTTACTATAGAAACCTTTATTTCCACTTTCTTGAGATATGTTCAAAATTTATAACAACTGTGATGTCATTCAGCCGAGCAAACAGAAAATTGCCTAAAAAAGGGGTGGTGAACGCTCTTAACTAAAAAAATTAAAAATTAAAGTTTATTTTTTATTTAATTTAAATTTTTTTTTCAATCTTCAACAGTAATAATTTTTTCACAGAACAACAGAAAATCCGCATAACACATGGCAGCTCAATACACCAATTACGCTCATCCAACAACGCGGCGGGACTTAAGCGTTTTCCTAGTACATAACAATAAAGAATCAACAAAATTTTACAAAATAACTACTTTCAGCTTGAACATTTAAAACTTACCGCCTATATTTAGATAATACAAATTTGTTCTTAAAAGTAGCCTCTCAACACCGTCCAAAGAACACGTCCATATCACCGTTAGATAAAATGAAAGCTTCAACAATCTAGAGGTTGGAGATTTTTTGTGTTTGCGCGCAAGTCCGAAGCATGATTTAGAAGGGACGTGAATTCGCACATATTTTCGAATTTGTTCTTTTTGAATCGATCATCATAATTACCAACTAATCAACATAAATGTACATTTAACAACAAACTCCGGCAGCTATTTGCATAATGTTCGCACGGCAAGTTGCATCTACTGAGTGCATTACTGCAATTACTTTCGAAATAATTGATGAGCAGCATTGCAATCTCGTCATAGTTCCTAGTTCCGGCTGAGTTTATCTCTGAGTCTGAGCTCTAATCAAGAGAGAGAGAGGAGAGTTTGATTACCCTACTCGGTTTTACAGCGTTCGCTCGTGTTTTAGTTTTAACGTGCATAACAAACTTCACAATGGAAATAGTGAAATAAAAAGTGTATCGTAAAACAGATTTAGAGTGTAATTAACGTTGGCAAATATGGTTACGTAACAAGTTTGAGATAATATTTTAATAAAGAGAGAGAACTAAATTGTCACGAAAGTCGAATCAATGTCTAAAGTTTCACACATTTTCGTGAAAATTAGGTCAAAAAGTGGCCCAGAATGTAAATGCTATCAAATGATTTTTCAATTAGTTTGAGTGGAATCGTCCTCTAAATCATTCTTTTTTGATAAATTTTCACCCTTTCCTTTTTCTTTTTTCTTCCCCCCCCCCATTCTTTATTTTTGGTTCATTAATTAATTGCATTTAATATCCTTTTTGAATTTGTTACCAACATTATTGTGTTTTAATACATTGTTGTTGTAATATTAATTAGTATTTCATATATTTACTTAAATGTAGTTCATTGTTGTGTCTGCATCTATGTAATTAGATTTATTTTGTTGTCCTCCTTTGTAAATCAGCTTTTTAACAAATTGAAATAGGATGTACGTTAAATAAATAAATAAAATAAATAAATATGGATTTAACACTGTGACATGAGTCCCTGACCCCGAGTCCATACGAAGTTCGAAAACTCAAACAAACTAGCAGAGAAACGTCACGATTCTATAAAAAAATACGTGTTCGTACTTTTCGAGTAAGTCCATGTATTTTCAACAGTCAAATTTCTTTTTAAGGGCATACTCTTATATATGATGCTATCCTACCGTACCTTATTTGATTTTCTAAAATTTGTGCACAAAAAACTAGAAAATATCGAACAAAATTGATAAAAATTAATGGAGCTTTAGGACTCTCAGGAAAATCCTGCATGTAATTTGAAAAGTACAGAAGTACTGCACTCTATACGCTAAAGGCTCATTCACAACCAACTTAGGCCTCTAACTTAACAGCTAACTTATTCTCTAACTTTTGGTGGCTGTTCATGATAGATGTTTTAAACCAATCACAACAATACAGATTTGCAGTGTTTACTTTTATCGCGCCAATGCTTGTTGCCAATGCCAAATTGTCGGCTCGAGTCACTCTCTGATTAGTTTTTCTTAATGTAAGTTAGCTGCTAAGTTTAAGTTTGGAGTTTGCAAACTTTCTGCTGCTGATAAGTGTAAGTTAAGGCTAAGTTTTGGTCATCAACAGCTACATGTTGTTTTCCATAAGACAAACATGTAAGTTAGCTGCTAAGTTAGCGACTAAGTTGGTTGTGAATGGGCCTTGAGTGTCCGCACCCAAGTGTATTTGGCTGAGCGAAGCGAAGACTTCAATATCACTTACCCTGAGAAAAATAGCTTAAGTGGTTTTGGTCTGTTTGTTTGCTCTGCCGGGCAAACGGGATATGAGATCTCGATGAAATTTTCAGGGGACTTTCGAAATCTTTGAACTTAGATCTGCCAAGTTTTTGGGTACAATTGGAGAAATATTTCTCATAAAATCGTACTTTTAGGGCAACGATCGGTCAATATGATATTCATTGGACAACGATAATCAACCATGTAAGCACATCCATCAACGCGACTGGAAAAGCGTTCGCGCAGCGACCTAGTAATCTCAAAGTACAAGGTTTTATATTACTCAACAAATTCACTACACAAGTAATTTTTCTGTTGAAAACCGACCTAGGGACAACCGTACACCATGGCCAACTGTGTTCCTGTAGGCGACTAGCTTTGTAATAATTTGATGTTATGATATTAGGGATGTAACTTTCCAAACATTCACATTAAGAAAGTAGTAGGGCCTAGAACAGGTAATTTTATCATAAAAAGGAAAAGATTTGAACTAAGCACTTATAAAAGAACAGTGTTTTCGACTAAATATTTTCCTTTTTAAGATTCTCCTAATTGACACAAGAAATATTGGACTAGTTTTTAACGAGGATTGCTGACCAATTTAAAACTATATCAAATTTTTGGTCTGTTTTGCACATTGTTAATAACGTGTGTAGGGCAGATTAGACTGCCTTATCTGAAGTACTAACATATCAACGTCACAGTCGCCTACTATAAAACCAAAGTTAAACATCATATAACCAACCTACCAACTCGGATTAAAAGAGATGGTTTGTATTATCTCCAGTTAATTTCGTATGTAGTCTAAAAGGCAGTCTAATCTGCCCTACATACGTTATTAACAATGTGCAAAACAGACCAAAAATTAGATAGTTTTAAATTGGTGGCTGCATAGCTCAGTTGGTAAGAGCATAGCCCGGACAGCTAAGGTCCCGGGCTCGATCCCCGGTGTAGTCACTTTTTTTAATTTCTATCTAAAGTACTAACATATATATATATTTATTTATCAACGGAATTAAATTTTGGATGAGCGTAGCGAGCGAAGCGAGTGAAGCGAAGACTTCAATTTCACTGACCCCCCAAAAAATTTAGCTCGGTTTTTTTTTTTTTTTTTTTTTGTTTTTGTTTGTTTTTCCGTCTGTTTGTTCGCTCTCTACCGGGCAAACGGCATATGCGATCTTGATGAAAATTTGACACGACCTTCGTTTTCTCTGAACTTAGACTTGCCACGTTTTTGGGTACAATCGAAGAAATATTTCTCATGAATATCGTACTTTTACGATTTTTTTCGATTTTTTTCGCGATATTTTCGTGACATTTGGGCCAATTCTGACCAAACGGGTTAGGCTACAACGTTCATATTTCACATGGACATTAAGGTAATGGTGATGTATTGCTTTCTGAAAGAAAAAGTTGAAAAAGTTAGCCAGAATCGAGAGAAATAAAGCTTTTAATATACGTTTTTTGACTTTTTGTGCGATATTTTCGTGCCATTTGGGCCAATTCTGACCAAACGGGTGGGGCTACAACGTTCATATTATACATGGACATTAAGGTTATGGTTATGTAGTACCTTTTGAAAGAAAAAGTGGAAAAATTTAGCCAGAATCCATAGAAATAAAGCTTTTAATACAAGTTTTTTACGGTAAATAATACCAATTGACAAGAAACAAAAGAAACTTGACAACATTCACCTTCAATGCGTAGGCAGCAAAACAAAGCACTTGCAAAAGTAAAGATATCCCACGCAAACTAAAACCTTTAAAAAGCTCATCCATCAACGCGGCGGGACTTTAGCGTTTTCCTAGTCATAAATAATATTGATACCATGTAAAACTAGGGAAACGCCAAAGTCGTTGTTAGACGAGTGAGTGAGCCATGTGTTGAGTGCGCCGGAACATTTGCATTTAAGTTTGATTATAATATTCGTATAAATAATAGGGTATTTAAGTTTAGGTCATAGCTTAGGCCATAATGCTCCACTGTAGCCTATGATAGGCTAGGGAGGCCAAAGGTAGGGGGAAGAAAAGGAATGTTACCGGGTACTCAACACATGGCTCACTCACTCGTCTAACAACGACTTTGGCGTTTCCCTAGTTATTCCTGTTTGATCTTTAATTGTGTGTACCAAGGCAGTGATCAAGATCCACGAATCTCAATGGAGTTTCTACAAACCATGGATGTAACTATTTTAAGTCCATGCACAAACCAATCGTATCTTCTGTCGCTAAACGCAAATTTGTATAGTATAAAAAATTACAAAAGACATAAAAATTGTATGGGATTATTCATGTACATCGTACTTTATTTCGCATGCCAACCATCTATAGGTTAATAATATTAATTACAAATAAATAAATAATTTCTGTAGTGTTTTAACATTGCAGAATAGTATAAGAAACATAGCCAGTACAAGAACGAGCTAAGATTGCAAGGTTTACTCAATCTCCGTGCGGGAGTTTTGGGTAATCTTGAGCGTGCAAGTTCGATGCATCTTGGCCAGTGCCGCGCACCTCTTGACATTCCAAAAATTATAATTCTTCCCGAAAAAACATTGTTGTTAAAATAGAACCTACACATTTAAGCCCATTTATCAATTTATTATTTACCTACCTAAGGTCTCCCTAGCCTATCATAGACTAAAGTGGTGCATTATTACCTTACAGTTGACGTGCCCTTATACCAACTCAACTTAAAACCCTATTATCTATACCGATATAACTATCAAACTTAAATGCAAATGTTGCCGTGTACTCAACACATGACTCGCTCACTCGTCTAACAACGACTTTGGCGTTTCCCTAGTCGAGTTGGCTAAAGCGCACTTATATAGCCGAAATGTGGGAGACGTTGGTTTAATGGTCGGGAAAGATTTTGTAATTTCTGGATTGTATTTTTTAAATTATTTAACATGTTTTGAAATGCATATAACGCAGTGTAGTCCATCATCTGTGACAATACTACGGAAAACAGCCAGTAGGAAAACGTGAAAATATTGCAAGGTTTTACTCAATTACGAGCGG
>JAMZAV010004074.1:0-53287 GCA_024449915.1 Sweltsa coloradensis
TTATAGGTAAACATATAAATAAATTGTATTAGAGTCTACCCACTCAGTTAACGGTTATATAACTGAATTTCAGTGGGGGACAGTAAACCAAAGCGACCAAGCCAACCCTGTAGGTCCCGACGCAATCGACCTCGCCTTCCTGTAAAGCACGGAACAAACAACAATAAACGTTGTGTACTGCTAAAGTAGCATGTTTCCAACGAGACGGTCTATAAATTCCAAATTTTATTAGGAGTGTTGGCCACACTATTCAGTTTAAAAATTAGATCAATGAAGCCGCTCTTTAAAAAAAAAAAATTATATATGTGATGCAAGACTGCAATGCAGCTTTGTTCCTGTATTTGCTGTCGATTGACAAAAACTGAACCAAATATTCAATTTGACATGAAATATGACATGAAAGCATTTATAAAATTTATACCCCTAAATCACAAAGACATTTGTTGATACCTACATGGCCGATTGGTAACGTATGAGCGATTTAGCGCATACAACTCACAATGTGCTTGGCGTGACAGCGGAACTAAATAAAACGCGCGGCCGAACAAACGCATGTCATGCACAATCTCACCGACTTCGTATAACTATCTGAGCATTGTAGTATTATAACACATGTGACAGCATGTTTTTAAGACTGATAAACCAACAATATGTTTTCAAATGTTCTTGTAAATTGGCATTGAATATCCAAGTAAAATTGATAAAAAGTCACATTTTTGTGTTGTAGGCCAATTTAATTACCCTAAAATATGTTTAATGGGTTAATGTGTGTATTCACTGGAAAGGACTATTCTTCTTCTAACCAATGGTACTAAGTTAATTAATGTATCGTGTTTGGTTTGGAAATAATGATCAAAAGAGTTAAGCGCCGTGCGGAACCGTCGCAACGCACTCGAAGCGCCAAAACGGCATGTGGAACAAGATGGATTTTTCTTGGATACGGCTTATCATATGTATTTTGAAGTAAGCTTTCTAAAAAGTATAATATCATCTTGTTCTACCGCCGGTAGGGGTACCTCATCGAAATAAGCGTCTCCGGGGCGCCTGGCCGCTCGACCACTACCAAAATCCTGTTTTTAATCCAAAAGTTTTCTTTTTCAAGGTAATTCTGGTGAAAATCTGTGCGTTTTTTAAAGCATCGCACCAACTTTTTATCTAAAATCCTGTTTTTAATGTAAAAGTGTTCTCTATCAAGGTCATTTTGGTGAAAATCTGTGCGTTTTTAAAGCATCACCAACTTTTTATACAGGCCTACCAAAATCCTGTTTTTAATCCAAAAGTTTTCTATTTCAAGGTAATTCTGGTGAAAATCTGTGCGTTTTGAAGCATCACCAACTTTTTATCTACACAAATCCTTTTTTTAATCCAAAAGTTTTCTATTTTAAGGTAATTTTGGTGAAAATCTGTTCGTTTTAAAGCATCACCAACTTTTTTATCTACTAAAATCCTGTTTATAATCTAAAAGTTTTCAGTTTCAAGGTCATTTTGGTGAAAATCTGTGCGTTTTAAAGCATCAAAATAACCAACTTTGTATCTACTAAAATCCTCTTTTAGTAATTTGTAGTTATTTTATTTTCTCCTTTACACTTTTTTTTTAAAAGGGGGGTTTTGTCCCCCCTCTCCCCCCCCTTGGATACGCCACTGTTTTTGAGCAATTTTTGAAATTTTGAAACTAAATGGGCATTGTTTTGTATGAATAGGGCCTATAGTATAATTTTCAGTAAAAATAAAACTTTTCATTATTTTCTAAAATACTAACTGGGCCTTAATAAATAAATAAATTGCAGCCTTACAAACTCCTGATGATTGGTTCAGATCAATAACATTCAATTAATATGCTAGACTCTCAGTGTGGCCGTGGGGAGCGTGCCAGTTAGAAGCCATCATGAAAGGAGTAAAACAGCCACGTGGGCGCCCGCAGGAGGGAGCAAGGGGGGGCACTGCCCCGAGCAAGCAGAAGTGCTAATTTACCTTCATTTGATTTGAAGATTTATGATAAAACTTGTAGTATTTAAAATGTGCATGGAAAGTACATTTCTTTACTGATGAACGTTTGTTAAATTTAATGGTTGCCAATTTTCTGCGAGATAGGTAGGCCTAGCTTATTGTGTCATTTACCTGCAATAGTTCGTCTTGAGTTTTGAAAAGAATAGGCCTACCACTCCATCGAATAATGTGACTTTTGACTTTTGACTATCACAATAAAAGGCTAGCAATAGCAAAGATGTGAGGTGGGGTAAAGTCAGATTATCTCAGTGGACAAAAAAAGCTAATAACCGTCCAACTCAATGTTGGGGATCTGATTCTTTGACTAAAGAACAAAAAATGGGCGGTAAAAACTGCACAAAAATTACATAATTTTGGTATTGTATTCAGCCGACAACTTTTTCTAAAACTCACCAAACGCGTTTTAAAAAACTGATTTTTTAAAATTATCGTCTGCGGTGCTATTGTTGGGGGCGTCTGCCCCCCAACAATCCCTAACAAAAGTAAAAAATTGTACATTTTTCCCCTTGCTGCCAAAATTCTTGCGGGCGCCCATGAAACAGCCGTCTAAATGTGGGTATATCTGTGCATATTTACATACAGACGGCAGTGCTCACCCATCTGCTCAACAACAAAAACAAATCCACAGCCACTTAAATCGGCAGATTATCCAACTAGCTGAACTATTTTTGTGGCAAGGAATGATTTTCCCCTTTCATGATGGATTCTAATCAGCGCACTAGCGCCTCGGGGTGAAGGATTTTTTTTAAAATGATAACTGATTTGTGCCCAGCCCGTATTAAAACCATTAGGCTAACTAGGCTCTAGCCTAGGGGCGCACGCTCTCAATCTCAAAAAAATATTGAAAATATTTTTTGTGTGATGTGTATAGTTCTCCCTTGCTCAAATCGCTGTAAGGCTGTCTTGGAGCTAAATATATGCCAAAACAATTTCCCCAATAGAAACTTGACAACAATCACCTACAATGCATAGGCAGCAAAACAAAGCACTTGCAAAAGTAAAGATATCCCACGCAAACTTAAAACTAAAAAAAAGCTCATCCATCAACGCGGCGGGACTTTAGCGTTTTCCTAGTTTTAGAGAATTCTCCCTTCTAAAGATACTGTTTTACTCAATTGCAAGCGAACTGACTGTCATCGACGGTAAAGTGGAAGACTTAGTGAGGTGTATGGCAAATATTGTGAAGGCTTTTTTATTCATTAACTTTATAACGGTTGTGTTGCATTATTATTTATATTTTTAATTTGTTTCATATTATCCCGACGGCGCCTTAAAAAAAAAATTTTAAAATCGTGACATTGTATTACCAAGTATGTATTTATATTATTAACACTGTTGTACCCTAATAATAATGCTTGGGGCGTGTTCTTATTCCATTTCTTGAACTTTATATCGGTACTACTTCTTATGTAAAATGTTACACATATAAATCATTAGACTTTTCACTGTTAATACTGATTTTTATTAAAATAATGTGATATTTCGACTACTTTTCAGCAGTCTTTATCAAACAATACAACAACTAAAAAACCACAACAAACAAGACAAAAAATTATTTCACAAAAAATTATAAATATGGCTGTGTATTAGTACCAAATTATTAACAAAAAACATTTTTATGAATAAAAAATAAAAAACCAGAACATTAAATTGATATGTTGGACAGTTGGAGTTTGAAATTAAACTATTGATCTAGTGATGAAATTGATGGACAGAAACTCTTCCAAATGCACACTGATTGTATTGGCCACACACGAAATCGAACCAGCTTCCTTGATTTTCCGTGTTGTTGCATTAGACTCATGTGCAAGGATTGAAGCGTCTTCCCAATGATGATGATTTTCATAAACATGGTCTGCGAGTTTTGAAGTATCAATCTTATGTTGTGTCACATTGTTCTTGTTTTCTTTTATTCTTACCATCAAAGGTCTCTAAACGTAAAATGTAGCTTCATCATTCCCTTAATGGATGTATTGATATCGAAACAAGGAAAACAGAAGCCATAATTTGACACGTGCTAAAGGCCTACTGCATGATTATGATCAAACCAAAATTAATAAATTAATTTTATTAATAATATTTCGGGCCACAAAAGTCTTAAATTTAAAAGTATTATAAATGATTTTACATGACTGACATGCAACATAATATTTTGTACAATCTATTAATGACTTATTATTTTGATACTCATTGTTTTTTTGTTAATTTATTTCATTTTATTTTTGTCATACAGGTAGGCATAATGACTCATTTCCTTACTCTATACGTAATTGTGACGTGTTATATTTTAATCGGATGCAGGCTGACTTTATCTAGCATCAGGAATGAGATAGAGTATGGTATTTTCAATGGTTTCATCTTTGTCCCCTATCTCAAACAAAACGTTTTGTCCATTGCTTGTGACGTCATATCGAGAATGAGACCAAGAACAAGCAACGAGAATGGAGACATTCTAGACACGTCCCAAGCATTAATGATTACCTTGTTACCTGGAGTATACTAAGTCAATTGATGCATGCGCCATTATCCAGTTAACGTGTGTATCCTTCAGATAAATCATGTTATAATGGTTTATTAATGTGTCTTGATCAACTTGATATTTTACATTGAAACATGTATCAATAAAAGAATCATTTGTACTTTCTCATTTTTGCTATTTTCAATGTGTATCAACCATCACATCCTCCAAAATCCCCCGTACTAAGCAGGTTATAAGGTAATGGTAAAAAGGTTGGTTATTAGGACAGAATTAAAAAAGGGCTTCAACGGGTGGGCACTTTTTTCTGCAAACACACGCTGTTATGACGGTTCAATAAACGGAAATTCAATTTAAATTCCCAAGTTCAATCCCCGGTGGAGGTAATTTGCTGACAACCGGTGTTCACGTGTTGCTACATCTCAGCCGACCACCTGTGTTCACGTGTCGCTAGAACATTTGCCACCACAGCTTGGTCTAAGATATTTTCGCCTATTTGAATATTTATTTCCCGATTTATCCTATTTCCTGGATTAAATACCATCACGCTACTCTTTTTTTCGTTAACTTTAAGACAATTACTTTTGAAGTGTTGGGCTATGATGTTAGTTTGTACGTAAGCACTTACTTCCAGATCATCCAATGTTTTTGAAGCTACCATATAGGTTGAGTCGTCTGCAAAGAGCAGCAATCGACCATCATAAACTTGCTCCGGTATATTGTTCACACATATATTGAAGAATAAAGGTCCATTCACAGACCCCTGAGGGACCCCGTGGTGAATTCCCTGCATTTCCGATTTATAAGATTGCTTAGCTCCAAGCTCACTAACAGTATCAATTTGAACAAACTGAGTTCTGTCTTTAAGATATGACTTTACCCACTCCAACGCAACACCTCGGATACCATATCTTTCAAGTTTTTGCACAAGGATACTATGGCTCACACAATCAAAAGCTTTTGACAGGTCCATAAAAGTGGCCATTGCTACCTTACCCCTATCTATATTTTCTATCACGTAGGTAATAAATTCAGCCAAAGCTGTAATTGTTGATTTGTCCTTCCTAAAACCATGCTGATTCCTCGAGATTAAATTTCGGGATTCAAGAAATTTGTTTACTCTTTTATGAAATGCAATTTCAAAAACTTTTGAAAAAGTTGGCAATACTGAAATGGGCCTGTAATTTCCTACTTCTAAAGGATCACCCTGCTTATAAATAGGCACTACCTTAGCAATTTTTAGTTTGTCGGGGTACTCACCCACCATAAACGAAAAGTTTATTAGGTAGGCAAGTGGTTTAGCTAGGGCCTGCGCACACTGCTTTAATAGTATTGGCGAGATTTCATCATAACCTGATGAGTATTTATTTTTCATCTGTGATATAATATGTTTTACTTCAGTTTCATTGGTGAAGTAGAGAAGCATTTCATGGTCAAGACCTTTTGGTAAGCTAGTTATACACTCATTGAGAGATCTAGCCTCCTCTTTCATTATATTTTCCGCTATTTTAGAGAAATATGTATTAAAGGAATTCACTACAGCCTTGGGATCAACAACTGATGCATCATTTCTCAAATCCTGCATCTCTGAAATAATATTTTTACTAAAATCCGTCTCAAAATCAATATTTTCCTTATAATTATTAACAAGAGAGTCCTCCCATTGACAAATAACCAATTCATTGTCAAATCGGACATAAATTGACAGATTTAAGGAAGTTTATTCAACTTTCAGCGGGATCTTCGGGTGCAGTTTTTTTACTCTTTTATGAACCAAAACGGGAACTGTCACTGTCAATCTAGGTGCCCGTTAGGGCGCCGCAGCCAAGCCGCGGTGCGCTACACACTCAAGCACCTTATACACCAAGCAGAGTTGGGGTGATTTCGAGGTGTTACCCAGCCGTCATGTAACGTGATGTGAACTTGAAAACTATCACAATCGAGGGGATTTAGGTACCTGACAACACATGCCAAATTTTATTGGGGTACGATTATTCCTTCTTGGTGAAAAAATGGCTTGAAACATGCTCAAAATCACTTTAAGGATGTTAGCTACTGCCTACTACTGCCTACTACTGCCTACTACTGCCTACTACTGCTCACATCTAATACGTCGGCCCGCGATTCTGACCAGACGGGTGGGACTACAATGTTCATATTTTACATGGACATTAAGGTTATAGAATGATAGTCTCTTTTGAAAAAAAAAGTTGAAAAAGTTTGTTGGAAGGCTTCCAAATAAAGGTTTTAAAATAAGCCTTAAAACACTTGGCATACAATCAACAAGTAACCATAGTTACTTGACACTTGTTGACGGTATAAGCAGAGTTAGGCGGGAAAGTGCGATACGTAAACAAATAGCGAACATTTAAAATTTTTCTTCTTTGTGTGGAACGAGAAAAGGTGTCATTATACTCTCATTAAAACAAATCAGAAAACCGTCCCTGGCCTAGGCCAGATGTGGAAAATTATTTATAATGCAAAAGTGTAGGTCTAAAGTTCCATTTGGCTATAGGACTAGTAAAATTCATACTTACATTACATGTTTGAAAAGCCTAGCCAACCCTATGCCAGCACAACATTGTTTTGATATGAACTTGCTCAACTGTTGTTTTTACATAATTGCAACAATCAAATCATTTCATACAACTTGTCTTTCGATTGGCCAGCGTTTATGAAGGCACTGCCATCTAGAATAAATATAGAACTTTTTCGAGCTCTTTGCTATACGCAAATCTTTTTAAAGTGTTTGGATTTTGTGATACTCTTTCAACCATAGACATCCTATATAATTGGCTAGACCAGCAGTCGGTGGTCCACTTCCGGTACAATTAGAAGCCATCTTAAAATGACAGTTACATGTTAATCAAATGGGAGCGATTTGTGGCCAAATAGTTCTCAAGATTGCCGCCAGGTTGACAGGTAAGCATACTAGCCTTTAACACCAAATGATTAGTAAATTCCCTTATGCAATCACTTCGTATTGGTTTTTTTTGTTTAATACCATGCTGCACAAGCTAAAACCATATCAAACAATCCCGTAAAATACTTTATTGCATTAAAAAGCATAAATTAAAACACCAAATCGCCATCTTGAAATGTGCCGGTTGAGTCTTCAATTTGCTACGCTCGCGCCTGTGCGGAGGTATAGGAGACTGCTAATCTAGCCTACTATAGGGGTTTAATTAATATCAATGCTTTCAACTCACAACCCATGACGTTTTCCACGATACCGTTCAAGAATACCAATTCCTTCGAAAACGAAACGACTTCGTTTTCAAATTGCGTTTTCAACTCATCTCCCACGAACTCAAGAATGGGGTCCAGTCCTTATACCGTCGTTATACCATGGTTATACCACCTATACCCAGGATGTACATGAATCCGGGTCTAGATATTTTACATCCTATATTGTTACTGCTAATACCATAGAAATTAAATCAACTTTGATAAAAATATTATATTTTAGCAAATAATTTTGTAATGGAACTTGAAAAAGTAATGAGATCACACACATAACAAAAACTTGTAGAAATACAGCCAAACCTTACACACTCAAAAGGAAGGGAGATCTAAAAAAGGGCCAAGCTCATCTACCCTTCCACATAAACGTACAGTGTCCCATAACAGCATCCTCGAAAAGCTTGGCAAAATAGAATTTGCGTGTTTACGTTTAAATTAATTAAAAAAAAAGAACTTGGATAAACTATTACGTTAAATTAATAATCGCAAATTCTATTTTGCCAAGCTTTTCGAGGATGCTGTTATGGGACACTGTACGTTATAGTGGAAGGGTAGATGAGCTTGGCCCTTTTTTAGATCTCATTCCTTTTGAGTGTGTAAGGTTTGGCTGTATTTCTACAAGTTTTTGTTATGTGTGTCATCACTACTAACAATAGAGTAGACGTGGGCAGAGTAGCATTGCCCTGTTGTGCAGTTGAAGGTTTCGCCAAAAAATTCACAAAGGCTAACCCCTGAACAAATGTGTTAATTAAGGTCCGTCTCAAAATCAATATTTTCTTCAAAATTATTAACAAGAGGTCATCCCATTGACAAATAACCAATTCATTGTCAAATCGGACAGAAATTGACAGATTTACGGAAGTTTATTTAACTTTGACCGGGATTTTTGGGAGCAGTGTTTTTTACTCTTTTATGGACCAAAGCGGAACTGTCACTGTCAAACATCACTTCTCACTATAGAGTGGACGTGGGCAGTAGTAGAATTGCCCTGTTGTGCAGTTGATGTTTTCGCCAAAAAATTCACAAAGGCTAACCCCTTTACAAAAAATTTTAAATTAAGAGTCCGTCTCAAATCAATATTTTCTTCAAAATTATTAACAAGGGAGTCCTCCCATTGACAAATATACAATTCATTGTTAAAACTGACACAAATTGACAGATTTACGGAAGTTTATTCAACTTTGACCGGGATTTTTGGGTGCAGTGTTTTTACTCTTTTATGGACCAAAACGGGAACTGTCACTGTCAAACATCACTTCTCACTATAGATTAGACGTAAGCAATAGTAGAATTGCCCTGTTGTGCAGTTGATGTTTTCGCAAAAAAATTCACAATGGCTAACCCTTTTACAAATTTGTTGATTAAGGGTCCGTCTCAAAATCAATATTTTCTTATTATTAACGAGGGAGTCCTTCCATTGACAAATAACCAATTCATTTTTAAATCGGACAGTAATTGACTGATTTACCGAAGTTTATTTAACTTTGAGCGGGATTTTCGGGTGCAGTTTTTTTACTCTTTTATGAACCAAAACGGGAACTGTCACTGTCAATCATCACTATTCACTTTATAGTAGATGTGGGCAGTAGTAGAATTGCCCTGTTTTGCAGTTGATGTTTTTGCCAAAAAATTAACAAAGGCTAACCCCTTTACAAATTTGATAATGTAGGGTCCGTCATGAATTAATTTATTGTGTTCGTAAGATTAATAAGCAAAAGTTTCTTCCTAAATTTGTAAATACTAGAAATTATAAGAATGTTGATTGGAAGCAGGTAAATGAAGATATATCAAGTGGTCCCATTGACCAAATTGGTATGGCGGTAAGTTCCGATGATAAATTAGAAATGTTTGTTAAAGTAACCGTGGAAACTCTAAATGAGCAAGCACCCCCCTTGAAATTAAGAGTTAAAGGAAAACCAGCCCCATGGTTAACAGCAGATATTAGGAAATCCATGCATAGGAGAGACCACTTGCGCAAAGAATTCAGAATTTTTAGAAGGCCATCAACGTGGGAGGAATACAAGAAAGTTAGAAATAAGGTAAATAATCAGATTCGTTTTACAAACGTGAGCATTTTAAGTCTTCTTTTGATAATGATATTTCTTCAAAATCTTTATGGTCAGTTTATAATAAGTTGACAGGTAACAAAGTGAAAAATGAGTGTAGCATAGCCTCATTGACAGAGAATGGGGTATCCTACACGTCTAATCCTGACATTTGCTGTTTGTTACAGAAAAGTTTTGTTGTGAACGATGTAGATTTTTCCAGTGAAATTGGTAAGTTTAAAGATTTAAATAGAAAAGAAGCAGATGATCTCCCGCATGTAAAGGTAACTAATGAAGAAGTCATTTCAGCAATTAAACGCCTTAAAATTAAAAGCTCGACAACACTTCAAGAGATTCCATGCATAGTATTCAAGAAATGCGCATCAATAGTCGGATTATTAGCGTATCTAATTTCCCATTTCTTTCTTGTAGGTGATTTCCCAACACAGCTGAAATTGGCAAGGGTAACACCTATTTATAAGGGTTAAGGTAAAAAGAGTGATAGGAATTCTTATCGACCTATATCAACTCTTCCAATTGTATGGAAAATTATTGAAAATATTTTGCACATGAGTTTATTACATGAAGTGGATGCATCTGAAGGTTTATTATTATTTATCATTTATTTTATTTTTAAGTGAAAACCAACATGGTTTTAGGAAAGGTAGATCAACGCAAAGTGCCCTTCTAGCATTTACAGATTTTATCTATAAAGGGATTGACAAGCGGAATGGTAAGGTTGGAGCTGTTTTTGTTGATCTTAGGAAAGCATTTGATTCAGTACCTTTTTTACCTCTTTTAATAAAACTAAAAACCAGGTATAACATAAGTCCTTATTTGTTATCAATATTAGCGGATTACTTTTTAAAAAGAAAAATGTTTATCAATCTTGCAAAATATAGTTCAAAAGTATTCAATATATTTTGTGGAGTACCACAAGGATCAATATTAGGACCCCTTTTATTTATTCTTTACATAGATGATATATCTACTATAATGGGAGGAATCAATTATATTTTATATGCTGATGACTTGGTCTTTTATTTAGAAGGTGTGGATGTTGAAGAGATCGTAAGACGTCTTCAAGAAGTTTTAAAGAGGATGGATGATTGGTTTAAAACTCAGGAACTTGATATTAATTATAGTAAAACAAATTTTATGATTTTTCATAAGGCTAATGATAGAAGCATGAATGATATTCATTTGACGTTGAATTGTAATGGTAAGCTAATTTCTAGAGTATATGAATTTAAATATCTTGGAGTTTTCTTAGATTGTAATTTAAATTTTAAGAAACATTATGAATATGTATGTAATAAAGTATCATCAGCAATAGGAATTATAAGTAGAATGAAGAGGTTTGTAACAGAGAGAATGTTAAAGTTACTTGTAGATTCTTATATTCACTCTATTATTGATTATTGTATTAGTGGTTTGGGCAGTAAGACCTTCTACCGAATATGTTGTACTTCAGAAGAGAATTGACCATCTGTTTGATTCAATTCCTATAAGCCAAGATTTACAATCTGATTGCTTCACGATTGAGGAAAGAATGAAATATAGCGTACTGGTAAATACATACAAAGTATTGAAAGGTATGTATTCAGGTATTTTACCCAATATTTTTCAATTTGTTGATCGTGATAGAAGTTCTATTCTAATGAACTCTTTGAAAGTACCTAAATTAATTTCTGAATCATTAAGAAAGTCGTTCTTGTACAGAGGAGTATCCTTTTGGAATTCAATTTCTTATGATATTAGAAGCCAGTTTACTGAGCTAGAAGTAGTTCAATTTAAAAGTAAAATTGAAGCAATGATAATGAATCGAAGAACAAAGAAGAATTGATTTTTACTATTTATTTGTGGGCATTGTCACTGTGTTTATGTAATGTTAATTTATATTCATATGTTCTTATTTATGATTTTGCTGTTCTCTTTGTTTGTTTATTATTGCTTTGATTTTGATGTATTCAATGTATTTTCAATTGATATTTTTCTGCCTAGATTGTCTGGTTGCCGCCCACTGGTGGAACTTGCAACTTGAGTTAGGTGTCCTGTATCATTGCTGTGATCAGTTTTTGACTTGAACAATTTTAAATAATTATATATCTGATATAATTATATATTAAAGTCAAGATCTTTTGTACTAAATTGTTATCAAGATTTGAACACAAGAATGATGGTTGAACACAAGAATGAAGATTCGCGTTCGGTGGTTTCTTCCGCGAAAGATTGGTTACTCCCTGATTTGCTGTTCCTGATTTTTGGCAAACCTCATATTCGTTTGAGTGGGATCGTCTAATAAATCAGTTTTTTCTTTTCGTTTTTCTTTTCTAATGTTTTTTTTTCTTTTTTCTTTCTTTCTTTTTTTTCTTTTCTTTTTTTTCCTTTCCTTTTTCCTTTTTCCTTTTATTTTCTTTTTCTTTTCTTTTTTCTTTTCTTTTAATTCCCCACCCCCTTTTTTTATATATTCGATTCATTTATAAATTGCATTTAATATCCTTTTTATTTGTTATCAAATTTGTTGAGTATTTAATGCATTGTTGTAATATTACTATTTCAAATATTTACTTAAATGTAGTTCATTGTTGTGTCTGCATCTATGTAATTAGATTTATTTAGTTGTCCTCCTTTGTAAATCAGTTTTTATAACTGAATAAGATAGACGTTAAATAAATAAATAAATAAATAAATAAATAAATAAATAAATAAAATCAATATTTTCTTCAAAAATATTAACAGGGGAGTCCTCCAATTGACAAATAACCAACTCATTGTCAAATCGGACATAAATTGACAGATTTACGGAAGTTTATTCAACTTTGAGCGGGATCATCGGGTTCAGTTTTTTTACTCTTTTATTAACCAAAACGGCAACTGTCACTGTCAATCATCACTACTTACTATAGAGTAGACGTGGGCAGTAGTAGATTTACCATTTTGTGCAGTTGATGTTTTCGCCAAAAAATTCACAAAGGCTAACTAACCCCTTTTCAAATTTGTTAATTTAGGGTCCGTCTCAAAATCAATATTTTCTTCAAAATTATTAACCAGGGGTTCTCCCATTGACAGATAACCTATTCATTGTCAAATCGGACAGAAATTGACAGATTTACTCAAGTTTATTCAACTTTGAGCGGGATCTTCGGGTGCAGTTTTTTTACTCTTTTATGAACCAAAACGGGAACTGTCACTGTCAATCATCACAACTCACTATAGAGTAGACGTGGGCAGTAGAAGAATTGCCCTGTTGTGCAGTTGATGTTTTCGCCAAAAAATTCACAAAGGCTAACCCCTTTACAAATTTTTATTAATTAAGGGTCCGTCTCAAAATCAATATTTTCTTCAAAATTATTAACATGGGAGTCCTCCCATTGACAAATATCTAATTCATTGTCAACGGACAGAAATTGACAGATTTACGGAAGTTTATTTAACTTTGACCGGGATTTTTGGGTGCAGTTCTTTTACTCTTTTACGGACCAAAACGGGAACTGTCACTGTCAATCAATACTACTCACTATACGCGTTTCCAAGCAAAGATAGATGGCAGCACTAAAACGCAACATGTCGGACCGATCGGTGATAGAGGCGAGCTGCTTACGGCGGGCGCTGTATATATTCGGTTGGCTTCAACTTGATTTTTGTTACATTTCTGATCATTTGCGAAAACATTGTTGATAATGTCATATCGTCCGCGTATTTTATTAGTAAAGTTCGTAAGTTTTGGGGATCGGTTATATTAAAAACGGGAATTTAATGGCATTTTAAATTACAACAAATAATTGAGATTATTTGATGATATTAGCTCGAAAAGAACAAACCACACTGTTAAACTATTAAATACAGAAACTAATGTATCAAACAATGTCGAATGATGATAATCGATGATATTTTGCCAAGAAAATGTTACCCAGTGCCCACCAATACTAATAATTTCAATAACTTGATATCTAAAAATCAAAAGAGCTTCTAGCAAATTATAGCACTACCTACACTTGTTTTGCACGTTTTCTACATCGTTTACAATGTAAACGCAATCGGAGTAGGCCTATATATATTTATCTACTATACACTTAGGACTGCTTTTTTTTTTAAATCTACATTTTATTCAAAGTAGGCCTATTGAATAGCTAATGGCCTATTTTTATTATTGTTTTGTATGTCAATAATGGCATGACGCGTCATTCTGCAGACAGCTTTAAAATCAAGTAGATCATATCATTATACTTATTCTATTGTAATAAAATAAATCGTATTTATTATGATGTTATGTATAATATTATGTTATAAATGAACAATGACGGTAAACGGTATATGTAGGCCTACAATTATATAAGGTAGAAAAGGAGTTGGGACTTGTGCATAAGCCCTAATACAATTATTATTATTTTTGTTATTGTTTTGTTATTATTATTATCATTATTATTATGACTTTATTTATATTAAATTATCATTATAAAACTAAAAAAGTATATCTCAATTAAAACTAAAAGTGCCATAAGAAGCGAGCGATACTGTATGTGTGTGTTTACTATGAGTTGTGACCATTCTTGACGGTTTGAATTTGATTTAGTATTTATCGTACGCTGTTAGCCTATATTTAGTATATAGCCTCTAATAAATACCAATGATTTAGTATGATTTAACAATTAGAGAATTGTAATATGGATACAAATGCCATCCTCGGTGTCTCATGGGTGCATGGGGCGCAGGTCTGAATATAGTAATATTATTCTGGTGGACATGGTCTCGAATCCCGCATATTGGAGAGCGATTTTATCATTTTGGTGCACCCCCATGCTTTTGATTATCATCAATTGACGACTAGTGATTTACCCGCCCCCTGACGTCACGAAGCAACGTGGCGGAATGATGTGGGATAGATCCTCATTCAGCAAGATAACGCCTGCTGAACGGCGCAACACTTATCACGCTCTAACTTTTATTAATTAACTCAATAAAGGACGCACTAATTACACCCACTGAGCCAACATCTGTGACACTAGTACTTAGCGATTCTATGTTCAGCGGATGTCAGTACTTAAAAGCAAAAAAGGATTATTGTTTGCAAATTCATCCTGGAATCCAGCCTCGGCAATTAAAGAAAACAATAGAAGATCAGACCTCCAGCAACGAGAAATCAGTGGGCACTCTGATAATTCAAAAATGGCACTAATTCGTTAAAATGTAAAGATCCCCTTCAATTAATGGATGACGTTTATCAGTTAATCTGGACATGCAAGAAAACATACCCATTGGCTCGTATAGCATACACAGGCATTATTTATCGCCGAGATGTCCCGAATTCCACTGTCGATGAAGTCAATGCCAACATTAAATGGGCGTGCAAGACACTTGATACTTTGTATGTTGATACAAATAAGTGGATTTTGCCAACTGACATTTCCAAAGGAGGCCTTCACCCAAACAACTCGGGCAATGTAAAAATAAATCAAATGCTAAATGAGATCAATGATGTACTATCATGGCACCCAAACAACAATCGGTGCATTGATCAACCCAGACCTACAAGCTTTGATTTCAAAAATCTTGATGAGATCGTCTTCCACAAGTCCATCATCAACTGTACCTAAAACAATCCTAAACAAGAAGAACCCTAAATCTGGAGTGCAAATATCGTCCCTGCCCTCTGAGCCAGCTCAAGTCTTTGTGGATGATGATGATTCCCCAACTGCTGGAACGCAACCATCGTCCCTGCCCTTGGAGCCACCTCGAGTCTCGGTAGATGATTGCCTAACTGCTGAAGTGCAACGATTGTTCCTGCCCTCGATGTCAGGTCGTGACTGTGAGATGATGCAGAATGCTCGAGTCTTTGTGGACGATGATTCCCCAAATGCTGGAGCGCAACCATTGCCCCTGCCTTCGGAGTCAACTCGAGTCTTGGTGGACGATTACCCAACTGCTGAAGCGCAAACTATCATCCCTGCCCTCGAAGTCAAATCGTGACTGTGAGATGTTTCAGAGTGGTGAGTGTAGGAGGTCTTCTCACACTATGGCAACTCGAAGTCGAACAGATAGAATGAATGTGCAAGATGCTAAGGACCTGAAGAAATGTACCTACCAGCAACTACGTGACTTGATGATAAGTGAAGGTATAGGCAATAAACTAAAAAACTGTTGGTCACCTAGAGAGTTAGTAGAAATTCTTACTGTACAATTCAAGAAAAGAAATAATAAGCCCTTTATGCCCCCCCTTAACCACCCTAGTTGACTAGATGACTCATCAACCCATAATGCCCTTAACGTTACTGATAAAATCACAGATAAGAAATCACCTCACATTAGCCTAGACACACAGACTTTTATACACTCCATTGACATAAGTACTGACCAACCGAAGACCTTAAGGCTGAATGCATCCTCCAAATGCTCCTCCCTAACAGACCATCACTCTTCTTCCCTTCCCCCTAAACTCCCATGCCAGCAACCTTTAAGTTCTAAAATTGCATTCCTCAATGTCTGCTCTGTCCGTAACAAAATTGAAGAACTCGAATTACTAACTAAGCGTCTATCTCCCGATATATTCTGCCTCTCAGAACATTGGCTCACTCTTCATGAAACTAATTCTTTCTGTATTTCAAACTATGTAAATGTAGATTTTTTCTGTCGATCCACGTTACATTCATGGAGGAGTTGCAATCCTCGCTAAACCACATCTTAACTTGATTCCTATTCCTGAGGTCAAATCGTACTGCATTGAGAAAGTTTTTGAATGTGCCGCAGGTTCCTGGCACCATATGAACATGCACTTCATTATTCTATCCGTTTACCGATCTCCTCTAGGT
Source organism: Sweltsa coloradensis (assembly GCA_024449915.1). NCBI lineage: Eukaryota > Metazoa > Arthropoda > Insecta > Plecoptera > Chloroperlidae > Sweltsa > Sweltsa coloradensis. The sequence continues at coordinate 16,581 of JAMZAV010004074.1, forward strand.
GACTTAAATATATTTCTCCTCAGCTAGACGAGGTACTCATCTTTATCACCAAGAAATTTCCAAAAGCAGATATCATTTTATGTAGTGATCATAATGTAGACTTTCTAAAAACAATCCCCAGCTCAATCGAAACTGCTCGATTTAGTTCACTCATTTAATATCAAGGAGACCATTGTCACACCAACCCCGCGTCACTGATACAAGTTGTTCCCTTATTGGACAACATCTTCACAACTATTGACCCAATGATGTTCTCGGCAAGCTCAACAGACACAGGTCTGTCTGATTCACCATCTCCTCATGCTCAACATTTCCCTCTCTAACAATAACCCTTCCCCAAAATTAAAATAATGAAACGTTTTTTTCAATACCAAAAATACAGCCAACTTTCAGACAATGCTAAGTACTGAAAATTGGCAGTCGCTGTCCCTTCCTGAAATGTGGACGAACTCCTCTCAAGATTCCATTCCACATTCCTATGTCATTTCAATAAATCATTTCCGCTAAAAAGTTGTCCTCTTACTAAAACCTAAAGTCAACCCCTGGATCTCGCACGATCTGCGATGTGAAGCCCAGACCTTGAGATCCCTCCATTCTAAACTGAAGTCTTCGAACAACCCAATACATAAAGAACAATATCGTGACTTAAAAAAGTCCCATGCTAAAAATATACGTCAAGCTAAACTTCACTATAATGACTCCAAAATCTCTGAATCTAGGAACACCTCAAAAGCAATTTGGTCCATGATCAAATCACAGACCACTGCCTCTAAACCCAATGCGACCTCACGCTAACCATTAATGGTGAAGTTATATCAGACGCATCTTCTCAATGCGAACTTTTTAATGAATTCTTCATCAACTCATGTAATATTGGTAAAACCAATGTGCCAATCATACTCCCCTCCCTCGTAAACCCTTGCCACCTCCGTTAGGCCATACCATCTTTCTCTATCCTACCACTCCTCTTGAAGTAGCTATGGTAATTAGGAAATTTGGTTCCAAACACTCATATGGACTAGATGAAGTGCCAGGCTCTCTTCTATCCAAGTGTACGGACTTTCTCTCTGGCCCACTAGCCTACATTATTAACCGATCCTTCTCTGAAGGCATTTTCCCCTCCAAGCTAAAGGCAGCAAAAATTATACCTATTTATAAACACAAAGGTAAAAAATCTGAAATGACAAACTATCGTCCCATCTCCCTCCTTTCATCTTTTTCCAAAATATTTGAATATATCATGCACGATCGTCTAAAATCATTTCTAAATCACCACAACATTATCTCCCCTAGTCAACACGGTTTCTTGAAAAACAAATCCACCACCAGTGCAATCTACAGTTTTCTGTCCCCCCTCTATTCTGCTCTCGACAAAGGCGACCAAGCTGTAGGATTGTTCTACGACATGACCAAGGCTTTCGACAACCATTGATCACAAAATTCTTCTCGACAAACTACATTCTTACGGTATCCGTGGGGTAGCTCTTGATTGGATTTCCTCTTTTTTGTCTGGCCGTACCCAAGTAGTGGAACTCCAAACATCTAATAGTCAATCCGTCACCACAACCCGCTCTAAACACTCTGCCAATAGTCTGCGGGGTTCCCCAGGGATCAATTTTGGGACCATTAGCCTATATCCTTTATGTCAACGACCAGTCCGCCTACTTAAAAAGGGCACTCTCACCAATATGCTGATGACTCCAGCCAACTGCTGACACTACCCAAACTCCAACCCATTCAGGACCTTCCCCCTTAATAAACAATCAAGTTACGTTAATGTCATCATACTGCCTCGGCAAACAACTCACCATCTCACGCTCTAAAACTGTTTATCTATACTTTCAAACCCCTTATAAGATCCTACTTGCCAGTCCCCTTGTTCGTCTTGACTCTGATACTATCCCCCGCGCTCACACAGTCAAAGTCCTAGGCCTTGCACTAACTGATAATCTAGACTGGTCCATCCATGTAAACCACGTTGCCAGCAAAATATTATCTGGCTGCTACTCAATCAGAAAGCTCAAACAAATAGTTCCACCCCACATCCTATTGCTAGTTTACTTTGCACACATTCACTCTCACTTATCATATGGCCTGCATTTTTGGGGAGCTTCCCCCCATGCGAACAGAATATTCATTCTCCAAAGAGAGCGGTTCGTATCATAGCTGGTGTCTCCAGAAGACACTCATGTAGAGAACTTTTCAAGGAACTTGGTATTCTTACTCTAGCATGTACCCTTATCCAATCAGCCGCATTATTCGTTCACACCAACCGTAACCTCTTCCATCTAAATGCTTCTGTGCACTCCCATAACACTAGAGCCAACCTTCACATACACAGGCCCTCCCACAATCTGCGCCTCTTTGCACAAGGCCCTGAATATCTATCTTCCACCCTCTACAATAAGCTCCCTGACCACATCAAAACCTCTCCCACCCTGTCTTCCTTTAAACATAAGTTGAAATCATATCTTACAGCAAACAGCTTTTACTCCATCAATGACTACCTCTCCATGTAAATATTTGCAGTTAATTCATTTTTCATTATATATTTACAAATTATCTAGAGTATAACCACAAACAAGCCACTGATATTTAAAATTTTCAAATGTTCCCTTAGCCGAATGATGTAACAAACTTCTATATATAATATGTGCTTACACGCCTTCCTTGGATTGTGCAGGTATATAAGACACATTCTGCTTACATCCTCCAATTGCTGTTTTGCTGTGCCATCAGCAATTCTCATCACAATATCACATCAATATTGCTTTATATCCAACTTTTCTTTATTCTATATGATTCTTAATCTAGTAGGGCTTCTATTATTTTTGCATCTACTTTACTTTAACATAAACACTAATCAATCAATCATCACACACACATATATATATCAATTATATATTATAGACACATTCTACTGTACATCATTGCTGTTTTCTGTGCCATTAGCAATTCTTATCACACATATCATATCAATTATTGCTTTATAATCCAATTTTTCTTATTCTATATGAATTCTTAATCTAGTAGGGCATATTTTGCATCTACTCTACTTTACCATAAACACTAATCAATCAATCAATCATCATATATATACTAGACACATTCTCCTGTACATCATTGCTGTTTTCTGTTGCCATCAGCAATTATTATTATTATCACAATATCACATCAAAAATTGCTTTATATCCAACTTTTCTTTATTATATATGAGTTCTTAATCTATAGTAGCGCACTGCTATTGTTTTGCATCTACTCTACTTTAACATAAACACTGTGTTTATCATTATTAATCAATTAATGAATCATCATATATATATATATCAATATTATCAATCATCATACATATCAATATCAATATCCATATCAATTATCATTTATGCTTTATATTCAACTATTCTTTCTTCTAACACTGTGTATATCATTATAATTACTATCACTTTTATTATTAATTATTAATTATATACTATTCACTTTCTCTGCAAAGAGTAATACTTGTACACTGTACTAGTCTAAGTGAATAAAAATATCTATCTATTCATAATTTGGAAAAAACCTTTGGAATAATACGTAGTAAACATATAATTCCTTCTAATAGTGATGATCTCGAATTTTTAGACACAGCCGTAAACTTGTTATATCGATGTACGTATTATACATGGAAAAAATATTAAAATTATAAGTTTTGTCAACTCTATTTGACAAAGAACTTTCAATCGGATTTCAACAAGACCTCATTCAAAGTATGCATCTGACTCTTAAGACAAGAATAAATTAACTTTCTAGATAGAAAGTGCACTGAACGAAAATTAACAGCATAGACTTATATGCAAGGTGTGTGTTTTCATAACAATACGCACTTTTGACGTGCGGGTGAACCGTGAAAAACTACACTCTGCATATTACTCTATGCTGTAAATTTTCGTTCAGTGCACTTTCTATCTAGAAAGTTGATTTATTTCTTTGTTTTATAGTCTGATGCATATTTAAAAAGATATCATGTCGAAATCCGAACAGTAGTTTTTTGTCAATTGAAGATGAGAAAAGTTATAATCTTTTATATTTTTTTCATGTATAATACGTACATCGATATACCAAATTTACGGATGTGTCTAAAAATTCGAGATAATCACTATGAGAAGAAATGATATGTTTGCTACATACTATTTTAAAGGTTTTGTCTAAATGTCGAATGGAAACAAAGTTAGAGCGTGAGAAGTGTTGCGCCGTTCAGCAGGCGCCAACTTGCGAAATGAGGATTTATCCCACCTTCTCGTCACGTGACTTAGCGCTCCGCCCATCACCAGTCGTCAATTAACAACATTTTGGGAGAGCAACGACAATGAACCTGTGATTGTACACATTTATAAGTTACAAACACGGAATGACGTGTGTTCTTCAGGTAAGCACATAGCGCGCTCCTCCGACTATCACTGATCGGACAGTTGCATTTTTCACCACCAGGTAGCAACCCCTTTGCTTGGAAACGCGTATAGAGTAGACGTGGGCAGTAGTAGAATTGCCCTGTTGTGCAGTTGATGTTTTTGCCAAAAAAATTACAAAGGCTAACTAACCCCTTTACAAATTAGTTAATTTAGAGTCTGTCTCAAAATCTATATTTTCTTCAAAATTATTAACAGGGGAGTCCTCAAATTGACAAATTACCAATTCATTGTCAAATCGGACAGAAATTGACAGATTTACGGACGTTTATTTTACTTTGAGCGAGATCTTCGGGTGCAATTTTTTTACTCTTTTATGAACCAAAACGGGAACTGTCACTGTCAAACATCACTACTCACTACAGAGTAGACGTGGGCAGAAGTAGAATTGCCCTGTTGTGCAGTTGATGTTTTCGCCAAAATATTCACAAAGGCTTACCCCATTACAAATTTGTTAATTTAGGGTCCGTCTCAAAATCAATATTTTCTTCAAAATTATTAACTAGGGAGTCCTCACATAGACAAATAACCAATTCATTTTCAAATTGGACAGAAATTAACAGGTTTACGGAAGTTTATTTAACTTTGACCGGTATTATTGGGTGCAGTTCTTTTACTCTTTTATGGACCAAAACGGGAACTGTCACTGTCAATCATTACTACTCACTATAGAGTAGACGTGGGCAGTAGTAGAATTGCCCTGTTGTGCAGTTGATGTTTTCGCCAAAAAATTCACAAAGGCTAACCCCTTTACAAATTTTTATTAATTAAGGGTCCGTCTCAAAATCAATATTTTCTTCAAAATTATTAACATGGGAGTCCTCCCATTGACAAATATCCAATTCATTGTCAAATCGGACAGAAATTGACAGATTTACGGAAGTTTATTCATTTTTGACCGGGATTTTTGGGTGCAGTTCCTTTACTCTTTTACGGACCAAAACAGGAACTGTCACTGTCAATCAATACTACTCACTATAGAGTAGACGTGGGCAGTAGTAGAATTGCCCTGTTGTGCAGTTGATGTTTTTGCCAAAAAATTAACAAAGGCTAACTAACCGTTTTACAAATTAGTTAATTTAGAGTCTGTCTCAAAATCTATATTTTCTTCAAAATTATTAACAGGGGAGTCCTCAAATTGACAAATTACCAATTCATTGTCAAATCGGACAGAAATTGACAGATTTACGGACGTTTATTTTACTTTGAGCGAGATCTTCGGGTGCAATTTTTTTACTCTTTTATGAACCAAAACGGGAACTGTCACTGTCAATCATTACTTCTCACTATAGAGTAGACGTGGGCAGTAGCAGAATTGCCCTCTTGTGCAGTTGATGTTTTTGCCAAAAAATTTACAAAGGCTTACTCCTTTACAAATTTGTTAATTAAGGGTCCGTCTCAAAATCTATATTTTCTTTAAAATTATTAACAGGGGAGTCCTCTCATTGACAAATATACAATTCATTGTTAAATCGGACAGAAATTGACAGATTTACGGAAGTTTATTCAACTTTGACCGGGATTTTTGGGTGCAGTGTTTTTACTCTTTTATGGACCAAAACGGGAACTGTCACTGTCAAACATCACTTCTCACTATAGAGTAGACGTAAGCAGTAGTAGAATTGCCCTGTTGTGCAGTTGATGTTTTCGCAAAAAAATTCGCAAAGGCAAACCCCTTTACAAATTTGTTAATTTAGGGTCCGTCTCAAAATCAATATTTTCTTCAAAATTATTAACAAGGGAGTCCTCCCATTGACAAATAACCAATTCATTTTTAAATCGGACAGTAATTGACTGATTTACGGAAGTTTATTTAACTTTGAGCGGGATTTTCGGGTGCAGTTTTTTTACTCTTTTATGAACCAAAACGGGAACTGTCACTGTCAATCATCACTACTCACTATAGAGTAGACGTGGGCAGTAGTAGAATTGCCCTGTTGTGCAGAAGAAGAAGTGTGTTGTGAAGAAGTAAAGAGATCCCACGCATTCTAAAAACTTTTTAAAAAAGCTCATCCATGAATGCGACTAATAAAAGCGTTTGCGAAGCGGCCTAGTTAGTAAATAGGTCACACTTGATGAGTCATAATTTAATCATGGCAGAAAAATGTAATTTTACAATCTGTAGGACCATGAACCTACGAGTCTCGGCCCCCACTACCGCCAAGAAAGTCCATTCGCTTGATCGTGCACCATATTGTGATGACGATTCTGCTCCCTGTACTCATAGTCTATGGATTCTTATCTGGCACTACAGGTCAGTGACAGTTCTGATGAGCCTGCACGCGCACTAAGGCCGCTACCGCTTAGTTTGAGGAACCGAGCGCTACCGGGCGGCCTAGTGCGCGCGCAATGAAACCCTGAAGTAACCAGCACCACAGAACATGGCAGGTTGCAGACAATATTGCTCGATATAAGTAACAACTCGTTTATTCGCAATACGAACAAAACACTGTCCGAAACACATAAACGAACATTCAGAACAAAACATACACAATAACCATGGGTGACCCCAAGTTCAATGTTTCTTTTGCTTCATCTTTTTACTCTTGTCGGCTTGTGCAGTTGTGTCTGGTCTGCTGAACACGCAGGCAAACAGTCTCTTGACCATCAGGTAGGTGAGGATCGTGGCGAGCAAGGCGGCGAGGGCGACGGGAGCCAGCACGTCCAGCAGGAGGTACTCGTACCACGCGAGCTCCAGGGAGGCCACCCGAGTGTACGGGGATCCCTTGTGCCTGATGACGTACTCGGCCCAGTAGATCGCCGTCTCCAGCGGCGGGAGGGGGCGGTCGTTGAAGGCGCTCGACAGAAGCTTGGCTCGCTCGGCGTAGCTGCGCAAGAAGAAGGTAAGATCAGACCCTCACTCAGAGCGCGACCAACAAACCGTAAACCCAAGATGGTAATAACAGAATGAGCAAGGACTCAACTTGAGTAAAATTGCGGAACAAATTAGTTTGATTTGTGTGTGCTAATTTCGGACACCTTCGAAATCTTAATGTGGTCCCTTTCTGGTCCAAACCTTTTTTTGGGGGCGGGGTGGCCGTATTGTTGTTGTTGGTAGGCCCATACCCGAGCCCAGTCTGCTCTATTGTGCAACGGGTGGGTTTGTTCGCATAAACCTATGCTCAGAGATGTTCATAAACATTTTCTCATTGTTGTCCCCATCTCATCCTACTCATACATAAAACTTATAAAGAGACAGACGAACCTCAAACACTCAAATACATTGATTAGGGCCAAGCTCGTGTACCCTTCGACATTAGCTGTAGCCAAGCCTACCTGGGGTTGTCCAGGACTGTCCTCAGCGCCTCCAGGATGCTCTGCTTGGTCATGGTCAGGTAGTCCAGCCTGACAGCCACCCCGTTCTCCACCAGCGCCGCGTGGTTGAGCGGCTGGTCCCCGAACAGCGGGACACCGACCATGGGGACACCGGCGGACACTGCCTCGATGGAACCCATCAACCCCGAGTGTGTGATGAAGGCGCGCACTTTCGGGTGTTCTGAGGACCGAGACATCATGTCAACAACATAATCGCAAGGAAAAGAATTAAGTAATAAACTACAATAGGTACCGTTGTGTAACATTATTGGCCATCAATGGCGACAGTCTTTTAAAGCTGGTTCTCCTATTTAAGAATATGAATATAGCTTATATAACGTTAAATAACTTTGAACGCAGGCTAGTTTTGTAATATAACAGTGAGCCCTGCAAACCACTTATCGTCCACACTGTCCAGGTTATACCCACTCAAGATCGCCATCTGTGGCAGCCACTCGGCCACCAAGACGTTGTCAGGCTTGCCGGGCAACTCTCCCTCCCACTTCCACATCACTCGCTGCGGGAGTTCGGCGAAAGCCGCTAGGAGCGCTGTCAGCTTCTCGCCGGGAAACGTGGACGACTTGACCGTGGAGCCGAAGCTGAAGTAGATGACGCCATGTTTGGATTCGTTGAGGAACTTTTCGATATTCTGCAACATAAGTTTGAATGCAACTTTGATCTGGTGCAATGGTTAAACAAGTGCTTAATTTGTGCTGGTACGCAGTTACCTCTCAGGTCATGTAGGGTTGCCAACCGTCCGGAATTTCTCCGGACAGTCCTGATTTTGATGCCTTTGTCCGGAAAGAGGAATTGCCTCATTCCGGACGGCACTTTGTCCAGAATTTGTGAAAAAGTCATATTTGTACTACATTTTATTGAATTTTAGAGTATTGCAGTGAAATAGTGTTTTTTCTCTCTAAAGTTGGTACATCAGTTGGTTTGGTAATTTGGAATAAAAGTTAGTTTCTTTCATGTAGCCGCCTTTCCGTAGTCCTACTCCTAGCTAGTCGTGCTCGTGACTGCCCTGTCCCACTACCCCTCCCCAACCCCTTTGTATTGTATGCACACTTGGCGAGGCGCAGGGGCTACTTGAACTCCGCCGGCCAAGGCCAACGTAACTCAATCAGCACTGGCGCGCAAGCAGAAATATGAGATTTCAGTTTAAACTAGTAAATGGTACCTACGGACCACGGTAATTATATAAATCATCATTAATTTTAGTAAATAGTTATTGTTCAACAAAATATAATAATACGGTACCTAATAAGTAATAATATACAAATTGGATAACGTTAAACTGGATTTCATTTTTATAACTTTTAACTATTTTCATCTTTCCAAAATGTTTTTACGTAATAAATTAAACAAAATGCTAGAATTAATTTGTAAGCTTTGTTATTATAATTTATAATTAATGTATGAGTTGATCCCAGATTCCAATCCAACGATATATCCAAGTCATTGAATCTTTAAATTACGTATCCGGCTGTTTTGAAGGTTAAAAGGGTCCAAAAAAATTTCGCCTCCGGCGGCTGGGGCTTCGCCCCAGACCCCTTGTGTGCCCATTAAAATTGGAGCTTTGTCCGGAATTCTAGTTGACCCAAGTTGGTAACCCTAGTCATAAGGCGTTTCACTACCTTTTCCCAGGTTGAATGCGTTTTCCTACGTATAGGGTAGTTATCTCGATATTATAGTTGTAATTGTAGTTTACTGTAGTGTTTACCGTAATGGTATATTTCTGGAATTTCTTTATTTTCCATCAGAATTCTCTGAAACTCTCCAAATCAAATCTATAAAATAAAATAAAAAATCCGGGGGCAAGTTCCCAAACTCCTATTTTTATCACCGCCATTACCAATCGTAACTTTGAACGACAAAATTATAAATTTATTTTCTCAATCAGTTAAATTTTCAGCCTGGAAAAATACAGTTATAAATCTGGAAAAGTCTGGGAATTTGGTAACCTAAAATAAGTACCGGTGGACACTGGGAGAGGAGGGCATAGATGTAAAGTCGCATGAGAGCATACCGCTACCTTTTCCAATACAAATTAAGCACTGGGTTGAGCACAACCCTGGTCTGGACTACGAACAACAGACTTCCACCAGCGACGTAGACCAATGCAGTTGTTGTTGAAGCAAACACGGGCAAGTGCAACTGTTCAATCATCTATATTTCATCAAGGAAGATAGTTGAGCAGTCAATGGTCCAAAAGAGTCATCGAGATCAAGGGACACGAGAATGGGGAAGTTGGTAACTGTGCTGCTCAAAGTATTTTAAATCGGGAACCGCTGAATAGCCGCAATCCATCCGCCTGCGACTTCAGCATCTGCTTTCTTTCTTCGGAACAAGTTACTATAGAAGGCGTTTCCAGTCTTGGGGAGGAACGCGTTCCTTCTTTAGGAACTTTTGTGGGAACGCGTTCCTTTTCTTAGATCAGGAACTTGTAACGTCAAAGTTACTATTTCATGGGAACTTGGAACGAATTTAACGTTTCTTTTAATAAGTTCCTTTCGCCGTCGTAATCCCGTCGAATTCCAGTACCTGATATGGTAAACTGCAGTATGAAAAATATCAATGTGGCATCTTGTGTTTTCTATAATGGCGCCACCCTCGTCAGATGGCCACATTCATTATTGTTTAAATCAGTGATGGTATTAGGAACATGAAAGGAACTAAGTTCCTTTTGAGGAACGAGGAACGTCTCAGTTCCTTTTTAGGCAGAAGTAACTTGACTTTTCAAAGTTCCTTTTTTGGGGGAACGTGCCCAAGACTGGGCGTTTTTAATAGTTATCTTGTTTGTTCGTTAACCATAGTTTAACCACTCCAGGCACGATCACTATTGTGGTCATGGATAAGATAAGATAGTTTATTATAACCAGACGACTTATATAGGCCCTACATGATAAGATCATAAGTTTTGTTCATGGTTATAAATAAATAAATAAATAAATTTTATTTAGAGTCTGCCCACTCAATTATATAACTGATTTTCAGTGAGGGACTTTAAATCAAAGCGACCAAGCCAACCCTGCAGGCCCCGACGCAATCGACGAGTGAGCTTAAGTTGAAGTACTAATTCTAGATAAAATTGCAGGTATTACATTGAATTATTATATTATAAAATTAGAGACAATTACTAAGCTAAAGACACTAGGTATTACAAATAATTCCCAATTTACACAATGATTCATGATTGGTTCGATCACAATTGGCGAATGGTGATAGGCGGAGCTTAAAACGATCGACAGGTCACGTGAAGAGAGTTGGGATTGATTCCTATTTCCCAATTTTACGTATGTTGAATGGCGCAACACTTATCTCGCTCTAACTTTTATTTTATTAATTTTTTGGACAAAACTTAAGAGGAATAATATTGAGAAAACAATTTCTTCCAGTAGCGTTTATTTCGAATTTTTAGACACAGCCGTTAGCTTGTCATAACAATGTACCCATTAGGCCCTACATACGAAAAAAATCAAAACGACTCAACTCAACTCAGTTTTCTCAACTTCAATTGACAAAAACTCCAAATCGGATTTCGACATCACCTCTTTCAAAAAAGGCTGTTAAGACAAGAAATAAATTTACTTTCTATACAGAAAGTGCAGTGAACGAAAATTTACAGCATGTAGTAATATGCAGCGTGCAGTTTTTCACGGCTCATCCAAGTGCGTATTTTTGGATGAGCGAAGCGAAGACTTCAATTTCACTGACCCTTCAAAAGATTTAGCTCCAATGTTTTTTTTGTCTGTTTGTTTGCACGCTAACGGGCAAACGGCATTTGCGATCTTTATGAAAATTGACGGGGACCTTCGAAATCTCTAAACTTAGACTTGCCACGTTTTTGGGTACAATCTAAGAAATATTTCTCATAATTATCGTACTTTTACGATTTTTTCCGATTTTTAGTGCAATATTTTCGTGACATTTGGGCCGATTCTGACCAAACGGGTGGGGCTACAACGCTCATATTTTACATGGACATTAAGGTTATGGCCATGTATTCCTTTTTGAAATAAAAAGTTAAAAGTTAGCCAGAATCCATAGAATAAAGGTTTTAAAATGATTTTTTTTAGGTTTTTAATAGCAATTAACAAGTAACAATAGAAAATAGACAATAATCACCTACAATGCATTAAAAAAGAAATTGCAAAGGAAAAGTGGTCCTACGCAAACTAAAAACTTACAAATAAACTCATCCATCAACGCGACTAAAAAAAAGCGTTCGCAAAGCGGCCTAGTAGATGAAAACACATACCCTACATAATAGCGTGTGCTGTAAATTTTCGTTCAGTGCACTTTCAATATAGAAGGTTAATTTATATCTTGTCTAAACAGCCAGATGCATTTTTTGAAAGAGGTAGCCTAATGTTAAAATCCGATCAGTAGTTTTTTGACGTTATTGAAGTTGAGAAAACTTATTCTCAGATATTTGTTTCATGTAAAATGCGAACAGCGATATAACAAGTAAATGGCTGATGTGTCTAAAAATTTGAAATAATCGCTGTTAGAATGAATGATGTGTTTGCTCAATATTATTCCCCATAAATTTTCTCCAAATAATGAATAGATTAAAAGTTAGAACGTAATAAGTGTTCAACAGACGTCCACTTGCGCAATGGAGATCTATCCCAACTCATTGCGCCATGTTGCATCGTGTCATCAGAAGGCGGGTAAAATTCTAGTCGTCAATTGGATTCGAGTAAGAGTAAGAGGGAGTAGCATAGTAGCCACACACTCACCTGCGCTAGCTTCGGAGGCGTCTTGATGTGGATGCCGCCCACCTCGATGATGGCCGGCACGAACGGCCGCGGCCTGTTGAGCGTAAAGTGAGTGTTGAGCAGCAGCAGGCTCGTATTCCTGGCAATCTCCTTAAGACAGGGCCCGTCTCCTAAGTGTCTCTTGACGATCTCGTCCGTGGGTCCGTCCAAGGAGAACCGAGTCACCCAGCGGATGGCCAGGTAGTACGCCGAGTTGACGAACCTCTGCTGGTAGGACATCTTGTCCGAGTGAGGCAGGAAGTGGACCGGGATGTAGGCGGGGTTGTCCATGTTGCCGAACCGCTCGTTGTGCCAGGGCATGAAGGCGGAGGAACTGATGGCGATGTAGGGCGCGTGGAACTTGTGCACGAGCGCCAGGAAGCAGTCCGTGTTGAACATCTCGTAGATGACCAGGTCGAAGCGGACCTCGGTCAGCCGCACCACGTTGGGCAGCGAGAGGACGCGCTCGCAACAGTCGAGCCCTCCGTTGAAGAGCATGCCCATGGTGGAGCCGACGTTGCCGTCGCCGACGCCGACCCCCTCGAGCGGGATCTCACTGGTGAGGTCGGGGATGATTCCCGCGAGGCTGATGTCGGTGTATCGCTCCAGGGGTGTCCGCCGCGGGAAGGGACTGACCACGACCACGTCGTGGCCCTTGCGCGCGAGGCCCTCCATCAGCGCCTCCACCATGTTGAAGTGACTCCTGGCTCCGTGAGGGAAGATGCCGTAGTGTCGACTTAGGCCTAGATGGATTACACTTGGAGTCGATAAAGGTAGTTGGCGCGTCACGCGGTTAGGCGCGTGGTTTAACAAGGTAACTTGTTTGCTGTGTTTTATTATGATTTCATTAATTATATTAGGTAAATATACATTAAAGCAGACGTAAAAAAAAAAACTACAAAACCTTTAACGTTTCTATCAATTAATATAAAGGAATTTATACGGAGTTTTATATTTAATTGTCATCATCCATAAACAAATGTAACCTAGAAATCCTATAACGTTTCTATTTAAAATATAAAGGACTTTCACCCAAAATATTAAATATTATTTTTGCCATTCATAAACCAAAAAACCAACAAAACCTTTGACGTTTCTATTTAAATTATAAAGGACTTTCATCCGCAAAGGAGATTTATTAATTTTTTAATTTTTATTATTTATTATTATTGTTTGCATTTATTTGTACAACATTTGCCATTCATTACCCAAAAAAACCTACAGAACCTCTTTCTATGTAAAATATGAAGGACTTTCATCTGAAAAGGAGATTTATTAATACTAATTATTATTTTTGTCATCCTGAACCAAAAAACCTACAATACCTTTAACGTTTCTATTTAAAATATGAAGGATTTTCCCCCGAAAAGGAGTTTCATTAATTGTTATTGTTACTATTCTGTTGTTTTAATAGAAAAACATAAGAATAGAATATAAAAAAAAATCGCTTTGACGGAGATTTGAACCATCGAACCTTCGATTAAAAGGTTAGCCCGCTACCATCCTGCCAACACGGCACTACCATTCCAGGCCGCCTTGGGTGGTAGCGACGGGGGCCGCTGCAGCAGTCGGTAAGGAAGTACACCGTCCACTGTCATCCATCTAGGCCCTATCCGACTACCAAGATGCCGAGGATGCGGTGCGCCCTGGCGGGGGTCGTGGCAACTACGACCAGCAGCAGGGCGGGGAGCAGCCAGAGCTTGGCCATCTGCAAGGAAAGTTACTGCATGTTAGATACTTAACAAAGCGATGGTGAATGCTATCGATGGTTTTAAACTGAAATCGCCTAAAGAATCGAGTACAAGCTCTTGCCTCTAGTCGGTGCATACATAACATAGCGCCTATGAGGGCAAAGTTGTGTAGGTCCCACTGCGTTGACGCGGTTGAGCTACGCATTGGAAGAAGCACCCAATGACTACGTCTCAAACGACCGTATTCTCATCTGACCGTAGTCGCAAATGACCGACTTTTGTCTCATTTGGCCGACTCCGTACGTCACAGAAAGGTCGGCCATTTGAGACTACGGTCATATGCGACTACGGCCATATGAGACTACGGTCATTTGAGACTTCGTCAAATGAGACTCGGTCGTTTGAGACTCATGTTAAAAGTCGGTCATTTGAGATTACGGTCGAATGAGACTACGGTCAAATGAGACGCATCACTCGTGAGTACAAGCTAACAAATATTTTGAGGGCGAGGTGTGTGTTTATTGGCTTTATGCCGTGACGAAAGGCCCACCCCCACCCCCGCCTCTAAAGTGTGTATTTTATAACTTGAATGAACTAACGTGGAGACGTGAGTGTCAATCACAGTTAAAGAGCCAATAGAGTAAAGCAACAGTAATGCTCGGCGTAGTCTATTATAGTATGATGTGGACCTGTTCTCCTCGGGTCTGAACGCATGTGCAATCGGCCCCATATCATTGTTAGTACCATATGGTGTTGTTCTTATCGACAGCGTTGATGATTTGACAACAGTAATAATTGATTTAAACACTAGTGGATACAACTCTTTATTTTTTTAGAAAACAACAACGTTTCAGAAATCAGCAGCTATTTCACAAAAATCATAATATTATCAAAAACATAATAAAACAAGCAAAGAGGCAAGGAAGGCAAAATATTAACAATAAAAATGGTCGAATCAAGGTGATGGTAAACTGATTCTTATTTACTAAAAATACTTATTCCTATATATTAAAGGAATGCACATTGGAAGGAAATTGCACGAATTTCCCTGATACACACAAACCTTAGGCAGGCGACAAGTTTTTAAGTTCTATAATATTTTGTATATTATAAGAGTGAAGTGAAATTGGAATATAGTACTATAAGCTCTGAAGGGTGAGTCACATTGTATATGTAGAGGCGAAGTTGTGGTCGCTATACTGGGTATAACATAGATAATGTTTTATAATTGCCATTGGGGTGTCTGATGTAATTTTAATAAACAACCTCCACGTTTGTGCTTAAAACACATTTCATTTTTTAACCGAATCACTCAGTGAATGAAGATCCCACTACTTCTTATAGCCTCCCTCTTATTTTTTATCAGTTTATTTCATGTCAAGATTCAATCAATTAGTTATGTGTGTCTGGCTGCACCAACAATTACAATTAGGGTTTCTTTCCCAAACATTAATATCGAATGGCTTTGTTTTCGCTACCTATAATTTTTCCAAATCATTTTTTCCAAATTGGTATAAAATAGTATCGCCATATTCGAAATGTGGTCTAATTATACAATTACACTGCACCGTAATTCTGGTCCAGCTTATCAACTTCCCTCAACATATCACTCTTAGATATCCAATACATGTGATTTGAACCCTAGCTTATCGTATAACTAACTCTGGATATTAAAATTCTGTAACAATTTCAATTACCTCATTTCCACTTTTTATTTTAGCATATATTCACTCATAGCCACCAATATATTCTTGCTAGTTCCTCATTCATCATTAGTCTAATAATTTCAATAATATTTGCACCACTGATTGATAGCACCGTGTTATCTGCATAAACATTGATAGAAAACACTTAGCAATAACTCTTTACTCTACTTACGCATTGATACGAATTATGCAGTTTATTCGTTCCGTTATACCATTTCAACCCTGAAAAACACCGTTACCATTGAATGCTAGCCCGCACGTGAGGAAGGTCGAAGTGGTTGCCTACGTCTCAGGGGTCCTTCACAATTTACAAAGAGCAATGACAGAACTCAAGTTGCAGCTATGATCTTCACCCATTCCACTGTGCAATGGAATTATCATGTTGCCAGTATTAAAGAGTTTAAGTTTGGCCCATGGAAAGTTTCAAAATTATTCTCAATAAAAGGGCTCAAAGTCGTACACAAAATAATTCAAATAAGCGTTCGAAACCTTGCTATAGTTCTGAGGCCTCTGGTAGTAACTGGTAGTACACTTTTCACATGAGTACGTAAAAAATAAAGTATGCGTTATTTTCGAAAGAAAGAAAGAAAGATATAATATAAATATAATTTCCCTAGAAAGGGCCACTGATATTGTTTAATCTTCAAGTCTTAGTCGCTTTTCTGTCTGGTCCCATATAATATAGTAGCCGATGTTAACGATATTGCTGTATAGATAGTGGTTTAAATACTGACCTTCACTTTCAGTGTTGCACTTAAATATTATATACGTACACCTTGAAACGAAGGAATTGTAAAGCAAACAAGTAACCATTAGACAGTGTATACTCAATGGTAATAATAACAACTAGGAAAACGCTTAAGTCCCGCCGCGTTGTTGGATGAGCGTATATGGTGCATTGAGATGCCATGTGTTACGCGGATTTTCTGTTGTTCTGTGAAAAAATCATTACTAAGTCGAAGATTTTTTTAATTAAATTAAATTATAAAAAATTAACTTAATTTTTAGAATTAAATTAAATAAAATAAAAAATTAACTTAATTGTTTTAATTAATCGTATTTTTTTTTAAAGAAAAAAATCGTTAAATTGCAATTTGCATAAGAAATAATTATTCGATTGCGCTCAAATTTGACACGAATGTATTAATTCATGAAATGAAGGTTCTGTAAAAAAAATCATTACAATAGGATAAAGCATGTAGGTGTTATAAGTCAAAGAATTGTTTTTAAAAAGAAAAAATCATAAAATTTTGATTTTCATGAGAAATAATTTTTTGATTACGCTCAAATTTCACACGAATATCTTAATTCTTAAAATTAAGGTTCTGTGAAAAAATCATTACAATCGGATAAAGCATGTAGGTGTTATAAGTCGAAGAAATTTTTTAAAAATCGAAAAAAATCGTAAAATTGCGTTTTTTATGTGAAAAAATTTCCCGATTGCGCTCAAAAACGTGGCAGTTCTAAGTTCAGAGATTTCAAAGGTCTCCATAAAATTTCATTGCAATCAGAGTATCGGTTTAGCCGGAATCGTGTTAACAAACACACAAAAATACAGAAAGAAAGAAAGAAAGAAAGAAAGAAAGAAAGAAAGAAAGAAAGAAAGAAAAAAAAAAATTCCGGATTTTTTTCTCCAGTGTAGTGAAATGGAATCTTCGCTTCGCTCGCTACGCTCGCTACGCTCATCCAATTATTGTCTTACATTCATTCCATTGCAGATCTGACAATGAAATTCAGTCAGAGATATCCCCAATCGGTTTTTAATTCAAGTGCAAAGGTAGTTTGCTGATATGGATAGTTTTTCCAGATTCTCAAGTATACTCGAATTTATTGAAAATATATTAAAAATTTTACTTTAAAAAAATAAAATTTGTATTATAGAAGGCATGTCCTTCTTTAAGTTTGCATTAACAAATTTTAATCTAGTAGTATTAGTTTATTGTTTTTCGGGTCACAACCCACAACAATATAACAAATTTAATCTTAATAAGCTGCTACATGAACAGTCATCAAAATGTTATGAATTTCGATTTTGCTATTGGTTAAAGATTATAAAGGTTAGTTTCTTTTTTTACCAGTTTTCACAACTGTTATATTTTGGAAAAATAACACGTTTTTCTGCCCAGGTGTAATATAAACTACCATACACCGGCATGTGTTTCTGTCCCGTGGCTATTACAACTTAGACGATGTTAGCACCAGCCTCTTGTGGTGGGTGGGAAGTTGTACGCTAGGGATTTGCGCCTTTTACAGAAGTAGTCCGACTTTCATGTTACACCATTAGTACCAATTGTGCACTTTTATATAGAGGTCCATATTTTTTTATGCGTGTACTTCACCCTCAAAAAGTCACTTTTAGACCGGGAGGCAATTTGTCTCGCCATTAATTTAGCTATGGCGGCCATATTTAAAGATGGCGCCAAAATGTAATAAGACTACCACATTTCAGAGGAATCTTGGCATGTGGCACCACTTTTTCCATTAAATCGACCATGGAGATCTCAAATATGGCATCAGTATTAGAATTTTATGAAGTTCGACGGCGTAAAATGCAAATTTTACACATTTTAAGTCAATTTTGTTACTAAATTTCGCTGGTTTCTACGACAGCCGAGTTAACTGTAATAACATGAATAGAGAACAAATTTTTTTGTATGCGTGTCTAGACAACCAAATAGTCAGTTTGAGACCTGGAGGCCATTCGTCTCTTAATCCATTTACCTATGGCAGCCATATTTAAATATGGCGTCTAAAGTGTAAATAAGACTACAACATTTTGACGGAATCTTGGCATGTGGCACCATTTTTGGTATTAAATCGACCATCATAAACTCAAATATGGCAGTAAAAATAGTGAAACTTGGATTTCGAGGCTGTTAATTGCAAATTTCACACATTTTAAGGCATTTTTGTTAAAAGTATTACTAGATCCTACAATAGCCGAATTGACTGTAATAAGATGTATAGCTAATTAAAAAAAATATGCTTGTACTAGCTACTCCAATAGTCAGTTTGTGACTTGGAGGCAATTCCTCTCGCTATTAATTTCAATGGCTATGGCTGCCATCTTTAAAGATGGCGCCAAGCCAAATCTTGGCATGTGGCACCACTATTTTCATTAAATTGACCATGAGGAACTCAAATATGGCATCAGAATTAGAATGTCGTGAATTTCGAGGCCTTAAGTTGTAAATTTTACACATTTTAAGGTGATTTTGTAACTAAACTTCACTTGTTTCTACGACAGCCGAGTTGACTTTAATAACATGTATAGAGACCATATTTTTTTATGCGTGTACTAGAGACCCCAACTGTCTTTTTTAGGCCGGGAGCCTTTTCGACTCTCAATCCATTTACCTTTGGCCGCCATCTTTAAAAATGGAACAGTGATATTTTGTAATAAAATTGCCTTAAAATGTGTAAAATTTGAAATTTAAGGCCTCGAAATCCACGGAATACTAATTCTGATGCCATATTTGAGTTCCTTATGGTCGATTTAATGGAAAAAGCGGTGCCACATGCCAAGACTCCTCCGAAATGTCTTATTACACTTTGGCGCCAAATTTAAAGATGGCCGCCATAAGTAAATGGATTGAGAGTCGAATAAGCTCTCGGCCTAAAACTGACTTTTGGGGTATCTAGTACACGCATAACAAAAATATGGTCTCTATACATGTTATTACAGTCAACTCGGCTGTCTTAGACACCAGTGAAATTTATTAACAAAATTGCCTTAAAATGTGTAAAATTTGCAATTTACGGCCTTGAAATTCTAATTATTATGCCATATTTGAGTTCCCCATGGTCGATTTAATGGAAAAAGTGGTGCCACATGCTAAGATTCCCCCGAAATGTGGTGGTCTTACTACACTTTGGCGCCATCTTTAAAGATGGCCGCCATAGCTTAATTAATAGCGAGACGAATTGCCTTCCGGTCAAAAAATGACTATTTGTGGGTGAAGTACACGCATAAAAATATTAGAACCTCTATATAAAAGTGCACAATTGATTCACACCCACGCCAGACTAAAGTAACAATATTCTCTTACGAAATAGTTGTTTTAGATCAAAGGCAGCAGATATTCGTTGCAGTACTGTTCCATCCATTCAGATGTATAATGCAACTACAATTCAAAGTTTAAAATGTACCCGTCCTGATCATCTAGTGGTTAAGACGCCTGCCTGGAATGCGGGAGATCCATGGTTCGATTCCCGGTTGGGGCGGAGCTTTTTTATTTTTTATTTCTGAATTGTAGTAAATAATAGAAATAATAGAATTCATTTGTAACGAGCGTAAATATTACTAGAATAATTATTAAATACGCAAAGCTGAGTTATTTAGTCCGCTCTCTTCTCTCTAAAGGTGAGTTATAATTTCTGTAAGTTATAAGTATCACGATCATAGTTTCGAATGTATGCTCTAGTATTCCTTTGAAGCTAATGCTCTAGAAGTATACGATATAAAATATATTTTTAAACTAGGAAGCTTCGCAAACACTTTTTTCATTCGCTTTGTTTGATGAGCGTGGGTTATTGTATACTTCAAGTATGAGACAAGTGGGAGACAGTATTTTAAAATCAATTTAAGATGACTACAAACTGAGGTAAATGCGTGAGTTTTAAGAATAAAACAGAAAAATATCTCTTTAAATTTCTCGGGGCGGGACGTAACGTCCCTGTCAGTCATTATATGCAAATTTTGAGACAAAAGTGTCAATCCTGAGCTAGGTGCTACACTTAATTTAGAGCGACGATTTACTCAATATTGTTTCTACACATCATAGCCACCCACCTCCTTATAAGGAAAAATGATTTTCTGAAATATCGTTCAATGTATAATTTTTGCAAAAAATAGTCGCTCAAAATTAAGTGTAACACCTAGATATCAGTGTTTACACATTTCCCCGAAATTTGCATATAATGGATGACAGGGACGTTACGTCCCGCCCTCCCCCCCCCAAAAAAAAAATAATAATAAAAATATATATATGTATTTTCCTCTTTAATCAAGACCCTATTTCACTTATAGCTAAGATTTCCTTTGATTTTTTAAATATCGGCAAGAGGGCGGTACAATAGCTTTAAGCTATTTAAATTGGTTTAGTTTTCCGATCAAGGGCGCCGAATCCAAGGATGCTCAAGGGCTGAAGCACCCCTTAGACTGTTTGAATTGAATAACATTGTAAACATCCTTATCAACGAAAATAAACAACTCTTCAAAACTCACACCGAAAGTGAACTAGTCATGAAAAGTATTGCAGTTAGTAAGAAAAGTAAGCAATATTTAGAAAATGTGCTTTGATACAGCATATTACACATTCTTACTTATTTTGGTGTAAACCACAACCCGATAGGACAAACAATAGAGTTTCCAAGTGATCCAGACTTTACCTCTGCGTTGTGCATCAAAGCCTGGTTTTCTCGAGCTTAGCAAACAGTCTTAGAAGGCTATTGTACACCCTCTGGCCGATAATTTGAAAGTCAAAGAAACATGTCTGAAAAGTTTGCTGAATGAAAGAAGGCCTTTAAAATAACAAAAAAAAATGTGATTTTTTGGGCGGGACATAACCTCACTATTGGAAATTAGATTTAGATTTTGGACAATAGTGTGCACAACAAATCTAGTTCAAAATTAAATTTTGAGAATCGGTTTTCTGGACATAGTTTCTAAGCACCTTTAGCTATAACTTAAGATATGCTAAAATAGTTTTCTGAAATTAACAGTTGGTGTACGAATTTTTTTGTCAAACGGTACAAAACTGGAAAAAACTCGTATTTGTACCGTTTGACAAAAAAATCGTTCACCAACTGTTATTTTCAGAAAACTATTTAAGCTATAGCTTAAATTATAGCTAAAGTCTAAAGTTGTTTAGAAACTATGTCCAGAAAAACGTTTCTCAAAATTTAATTTTGAACTAGATTTGTTGTGTACACTATTGTTCAAAAATCTAAATATTTTTTCCAATAATGAGGTTATGTCCCGCCTAAAAAAAATCACAATTTTTTTCTGTTATTTTAAAGGTCTTCTTTCATTCAGCAAACTTTTCAGACATGTTTCTTCGACTTTCAAATTATTGGATGAGCGTAGCGAGCGTAGCGAGCGAAGCGAGCGAAGCGAAGATTCCATTGCACTACACTGGAGAAAAAAATCCGGAATGTTTTTTTTTTCTTTTTTTTTGTATTTTTGTGTATTTGTTAACACGATTCCGGCTAAACCATTACTCCAATTGCCATGAAATTTTATGGAGGCCTTCGAAATCTCTGAACTTAGAACTGCCACGTTTTTGAGCGCAATCGAAAAATTATTTCTCTTGAAAATCGCAATTTTACGATTTTTTTTTAAATTTTTAAAACATTTCTTCGACGTAACACCTACATGCTTTATCCGATTTCAATTATTTTTTCACAGAACCTTAATTTTATGAATTAATATATTCGTGTGAAATTTGAGCTCAGTCGAATAATTATTTCTCATAAAAATCGCAATTTTCCAATTTTTTTCGTTTTTAAAAATTATGATTAATCAAAAAAAAATTAGTTAATTTTTTATTTAATTTAACTTTAAAAAAAATTAGAACTTAGTTAAACGAGGGAGCGGAGCGACCGAGTGTTCTCCATTCAACTCGAACGGCTCACATTCTGTGATTCTGTCTGTCTGTCTATACGTCGAAAATCAGCCGAACCGCTGAACAGATTGGGCTGAAATTTTAAACAGACATCCGGTACGAGTTTACTGAGAACTGCTAACAAAATCAGCTAGATCCATTGCGATTTAATCCCAAAATAAATAAAAATGTGATTTTTTAAATATCGATTTGCATTTGTTTAGTAGCAGCTAGCGAGACGGTAACTTCGTGGCTTGCATGGCCTATTGGTAAGCATTTAGCCTACCGCATAAAGGTTTGGGGTTCGATACCCGTTCGCTCGAACTTTTTTATATTTTTACACATACATATAATTTTTGAAGGGTGTTAAATGGGAAATAAAACATATGTGATTTTGTTTTATCTTGGAAATTTGTTAATGTTTCACACTGATACGTTTTGAACATGATTCGCATTTTAAATGTTCAATTTAAATAACTAGGGAAACGCCAAAGTCGTTGTTAAACGAGTGAGTGAGCCATGTGTTGAGTACCCGGTATCATTCCTCATACTGGGCTAGATCCAGCCTTAGGTATAGAGGAGGAAAGGGGATGTTCCCGGGTACTCAACACTTGGCTCACTCACTCGTTTAACAACGACTTTGGCGTTTCCCTAGTTATAATTAAACGAGGGAGCGGAGCGACTGAGTGTCTCCATTCAACTCAAACGGGTCTCATTCTGTGATTCTGTCTGTCTGTACGTCGAAAATCATCCGAACCGCTGAACAGATTGCGCTGAAATTTTAAACAGACATCCGGTACGAGTTTACTGAGAACTGTTAACAAAATCAGCTAGATCCATTGCGATTTATGCCTACAATAAATAAAAATGTGAGTTTAAAAATATCTATAGCATTTGTTTAGTAGCAGCTAGTGGGACGATAACTATGTGGCTTGCATGGCCTATTGGTAAGGATTCAGACTACCGCACGGAGGATTGGGGTTCGATACCAATTAGCTCGAACTTTTTTATATTTTTACACCCACATAATATTTTTGAGGGGTGTTAAATGGGTAATAAAACTTAGGTGATTTTGTTTTATCTTGGAAATTTGGTAATGTTTCACGCTAATACGTTTTGAACATGATTCGCATTTTAAATGTTCAATTTAAATAACTAGGGAAACGCCAAAGTCGTTGTTAAACGAGTGAGTGAGCCATGTGTTGAGTACCCGGGAACATCGTCTTTTCTCCCATATACCTAAGGCTCGATCTAGCCCAGTATGGGGAATGATACCGGATACTATACACATGGGTCACTCACTCGTTTAACAACGACTTTGGCGTTTCCCTAGTTTACAGAACAACAGAAAATCCGCATAACACATGGCACCTCAATGCACCAATTACGCTCATCCAACAACGCGGCGGGACTTAAGCGTTTTCCTAGTCGGCTAGAGGTGGTACAATAGCCTTAATAGTGTGTGGGATGCAAAAATAATTAAACGAGGGAGCGGAGCGACTGAGTGTCTCCATTCAACTCAAACGGGTCTCATTCTGTGATTCTGTCTGTCTGTCTGTACGTCGAAAATCAGCCGAACCGCTGAACAGATTGCGCTGAAATTTTAAACAGACATCCGGTACGAGTTTACTAAGAACTGTTAACAAAATCAGCTTGATCCATTGCGATAGAAGCCTACAATAAATAAAAATGTGATTTTTAATAATATCAATGGCATTTGTTTCGTAGCAGTTAGCGGGACTAGTAGCTAGGCGGATAAGGCTAACAATTAGGGGTTTTGTGGTAGAGGTCTGAATTTTGGACTGTATACTCAGAACAATATTCGAAGAAAATTGCCTCGAGGTGCCATGACAAAATTCGTCCGGTTAAGGGGGTGGAAGGGGTTGATAAAATGGCATTTTTTAAAAATTCGAAAATTCAAATATCAAACTAAATTTTATCCTAAGATTACAAAATTAATACATATTATAGATAAAAGTCCAAAATTTATTTAAAAAAATACATATTACCATATATGTATATCTAACCATATTTTACACCCTTTGACTTTTATTAACAAATTTTCTCAATGTGCTGGGAGGATTGGCCTACCAGACGTGGGTTTTGTGATAGGGCCGTGAATTTTCCCTAAAATACTCAGAAGAATGTTCTCTAAAAAATGGCTCGAGGTGCCCACAAAAAAGTTGCTTGCTTATAGGAGAAAAAGGGGGTGTACTAAAAGGGGTTGATAACACTAAAATAAATAATTTAATAAATCTGTATTCAAATATAATATTAAGGACGCCAAATTAACATTTATTGTAGATTAAGAACAAAATTTTAATTTAAAAAATTAAAATTTCACCATATATGTAAATCTGATCAGATTATGCGCCCTGACCACTTTTCATAAATTTACTCAATATTAACGAAAGTGTATCGTGTGACCACTTGTTTTGTCCCAAATTATTCCAATATTACGAATTAGGACGAAATGAACATTTTGCAATGCCTTGGGTACATTTTCACACAATGGACTTTGACCCATTTTCACAAATTTACTCAAAAATAACGAAAGTGTATCGTGTGACCACTTGTTTTGTCTCAAACTATGCCTATGATACGAATAAGGGCGAAATTAAGTTATTAACACCTTGGGTACATTTTCGCGCAATGGACTTTGACCCCTTTTTACAAATTTACTCCAAAATAACGAAAGTGTATAGTATGACCACTCGTTTAATCCCAAATTATGTCAATAATACGAATTAGGACGATTTTTTTTAACACCTTGGGCACATTTGTTTTGGGCTACAATCACATTTTTAAATACAAATGTTTACAACATTTAAGTTTTATTTTATTAAATCGTACAACGCGCACAAGGTAACATACTCGTAAATAATTTGTCAAATTTGGGGCTGCTCTATAATAGCCTGGCAATAGCTTCCCGTTATCGTTACAGTTAACAGGCAATGTTAAATCATAACCAATATTCCTGTTACCATTGCAGGGCCTCGTTCCCGGGCTATTGTGAATATTCCTTGTGTAAATAACTCAATAAAAATCTAAATGAAAATTAAATTCGGAAAGTGTTATGGAACAAATCTACGACTTCCCGTGCACTAATAAAATAAATATACTGTACCTATTTGTATAACACCAATAACTGTGCTTTTAAAGAAGATATTTTGACAAGTTTATATAACTAATTACCAATTTACTGATCTTTATTCAAAACACTGTAAGATTAACAAGCCTCCCTAGCTATTTCGAATTCAATATATAACATATTTCCATATTAATATGCAAATTTCTGTAATTAATTTATTCACTTCATTAATATGCAGCATATCAAGTGTATTTTAATCAATAAGATATCGCTATTAATCAAAATAAAAACCAATCATCATTTATACGAATTTGTCTGTGAAATTTTAACATAAAAGGGGGAAAAAATAGTAATAAAACAAATTTAAGTTATTTATAGTTTAAAAATTAAAAAATTTTTTAAAGTAGCACATTATCAAAAACCCTTTTATGTTAAAAAATGTTTCCCCGCTTTTTTTCAAACGAATCGGTTGAGTATTAAGAGAGTAATTAAATTTTTGAAGTTCACTACGTGGAGGTTTCTTCATAGAGGGTATCTCTAGCATTGACATCACATGTTCATTGCACTCATTTTTTTTTTTGTAACGACGAACGTTCAAAATTTCCTTTCCCTTGGGATTTCCCGGGGGGAAACCCAGGGGGGAAGACGCAGCCCCGGGTTCCGGGAAATTGTAAAAAGGCAATTAAAACCCTTTCGTGCGAAACGGTAAAATGGGGGGTTTGTAGAGAGGGGGTGTTTGAAGGTAAATTACAGGGGTGTCCTTTACATTTTTGTTAGGGAGGGGGCTAGGTTGTCCACGTGATTTTGATTTAATAAAAAAATTTTAGTGGGGGGGAAGGGGAGTACTAGGGGGAAAGTGTGGGGGCTATCGTAGGGGTTTGTGTGTGGTGTCGGCGCGGGCCGCATAGGCGGGGGGTTTTTCATTTGGGTTAGGGTTCGGAGATACGGCCCTGTCCCTCCGCGAGAGAGTCCGAAAAATAGGCCTCATTAAAAAGACCTGTGTGAGTGAAAACCCGCAATGTTTTAAATTTGGGAAAATTAAGGCTATTGAAACGGTTTAATTTCCCTTCGGATATAAATAATCAAGTGATATGTGAAATATTTTTATGTGAAAATTACATCTTTTGTGTTGGGTTTTTTTTATTGTGTTTTTTCTGCGCATTCTTTCCCCGAACGTTAAAGTGACGTCCCCTATGTACAAAATTTGAATATTAATTGATTCGACATTTTGTGTTCGTTGCGCTTTTCCATACCCAAACCCTTTACAGGGGGGAAGTGCCTATGTCACAAATTTTTGAAAAATTGTTTCAAACGTTTTTGTGTTCGTCGGCACCCTCATATCCAAAACTTTACAGTGACGTGCCTATGTCACAAATTTTGGGAATTTTAAATTGTTTCCCGACAAAAGGGGGTTTTCGTCTCCCGCTTTTCATATCCAAACCGTTAAAAGGACTTTGGTCTATGCCCACAATTTGAATTTTAAATTTGATTGGGACGATTTTGTGTAACCTCCCGCACTATACCCAAAACCCTTACAGTGACGTGCCTATGTCATTTAATTTTTAAATTTTAAAATTTTGATTGAGGGATTTTGTTTTCCCCGGGCCCCATTTTATTTCCGAACGTTCCCCCCAGGGACGTGCCTATTCAAAATTTTGAATTTTTAATTGTTTTCGACGACTTTGTGTCACCGGGCCGCATCTCATTTTCCAAATTTTACAGGGGACGTGCCTATGGTCACAAATTTTTAAATATTAATTGATTTCCGACGTTTTGGGGGTTCTTCTGCGCTTCATATCCGAACATTACAATAAAAGTGCTTCATATCCGATTGGCAAATCAATGTAATTAAATTCTTTACTAACTGTGCTGGGGTTCCGCTCTTTTAAATTGGATTACTCATACACCTTTGGTTTTCCGTGGGACCCAAAAAATGCCCGGGGAGGGGGCTCCCCTTCGCGCATCAGCTGATCGCCGGCTGCCCCACTGGGACTTCGGGATTACGTGGGGCCTTTACTGGATTACACGGCCCGGGTGGGGGAAATTACGCATCGCATTTTCTTCGGAAAAAAAATAATGAGTCCCAAACTTTTTTTAAAAAATAAAGTAACTATTTAAAATTCATCACATTTTTAAAAAATTTAAAAAAAAACAAATTTAAATAATATTTTGGATGGGTAAATAGAGTAGGGAAAGGGCCCAGGGGGGACAAAAGCCAAGGGAATTTAGAAATTTATAATAAAAAAAAAAAGGACCCCTTAGGCAGGAGGCTGCTTTTTAAATTTTGTCTGTATTTTATTTTATTTACAATAAAATCCAGTCTGAATGGAAATCATTCTAAAGTTTTAAAATTTTTAGTAGATTTTGTTTCCTTTTTTAAAACCAAACCCAGAATTTTTTTTTTTTTCGGGAAATTTTGTTTTAAATTAAAAAATTTAATTTAAATTTAATTAAAATTTAAAAAATTAATTTAAATTTAATATTTTTTTTATTAATTGAAGGATTTTTTTGGGGGTTTTTCCGGCAATTTTGAGCTAGACCTTGTATTTCTTTGTTTATGTAAAAACCCCCTGGGTCCGGGCAATTTATTCCAGGGAGTAAAAACTTCCCAATTTTGTCGCCCAGTACTTTGTGGTTCGAATTTTCCCGCAAATCCGAGGAAATAATTTTTTAAAATTTTTCTTTGGGAGTCGCCAAATTTGGTGAAACTTACAATTTGGCCCTTGAACGGGGAGCTTGAATTAAACAGGACCGGGAAATTTAAATTAAAATAAAAAAAAATTCTTTTTGATTAAATTTAAAACACAAAAATTTTGAAATATTTTTAAAAATGGAAAAAAAGGGAAACAATTAGAAAATTTTGGGGTTTTGAATTAGGGGAAATGTTTTAAATCCTTTAGGGAAGTGGGGGGGGGAAAAAACAATTTAAGGAATTAGTGAGATTTTAAAAAACATTTCTATGCAAACCCAAAAAAAATTTTGGTATGAGTTGACAAGGTTTAAAAGAGAGTTGGCGTAGAAGTGACAAAAAAAACTTGCCTCCTTAAAATGTGACATTTTTAAAAAATATCCGGGGCCCCAAAGGGAATTAGTTCTAGAAAATTTTTAAGGAAAAAATGGTTTTTTGGCAGAATGGGGGCCCAAGGCGAGAAATAATTCAGGCTAAAACGTGATAAAAAAAGGGGAAAAAATTTTGGGTTTAAATGTACTAAACAGAGAGAGGAATTTTGGGGCTTGTTATAAAAAGTCATAGTTTTTATAAAGGTACTTGGGATAAAATTAAAACCCCATTTTTCCAGATGGTTTCAGAATCGTGAGAGATATCTAAAAAGCCCCTTTGGGGATGAGATCAAAAAGGGCTTTGTCCGGTGGTATGATAGAAGAGAGTGAGAAGAGATCGTATGTTAATGGGGAAAACGGGCGTAAAAAGCTTGGGAATTGTAAAGTAGGGGATAATGTTTTGTGGATTATCGCAAGTCAGCAGGTAGAGCTTGAAAAGGATCAGTTGATGCTGAAAAAATGATAAGATTTTGTGGGATGAGGGGTAAACGGAATGAAAGAAGAGTTGATTGAGGGTGATTTGTAGGAGGGGGAGTGTTTGGTTAAAAAAAGAGGTAAATGATGTTTTTTTTTTGAGTTTTGGGAAATTATGATTGGGGAAGTGAAGGAGGAGGTGAATGACAATGAGTGTCAGGTATGATAGAGAAAAGTGAAAGAAGAGGTGATTGATAATAAAAGGTCAGGATATAAATTGAGGAAGTGAAAGAAGAAGTGAATGTTTATAGGGTCAGGATTAAGTGATAGGTAAAAAAAGAGGTGAAAGACAATGAGTGTCAGGAAAAAATTTGAGATGTGAATGAAGTGTTTTAGATAATGAGTGTCAGGATGTATTTAAAAAAAGAAGGGGAAGAATTCTTTGACTGTATGTTTTTTTGAATTTTGGAGGAAGAACCGGTAAAAGGGTGTTAAGTCCCCTCCCGATCGAAAAAAAAAGGAGATGAACAGAGAAATAATCGGGGAATGGGTTAAGATTAAAATTTTACAAAAATTTTGCCGCCTTTTTAAATACTAGTAGGGTTTACCTATGTTTTATGATAAGAGAACTTTGAAAGATTTTGGTAGGGTTTTAAAGGGAGAAAACCGCGGGAAAAAACGATGTTAGGAATTTTGGGCCCCCAAAAGAGGATGGTGGTAATGAATACAACATGGTTGTAAAAAAAAGAAAAAAAAGGCATAAAAAAAGGGATTATGACAAAAATTTAAAATAAAGTCAAGGTAAAAAAAAGTCGGTACCCTTATCTGTTAAAAGAAAGATAAAGAAATAGGGGGGGGTAGGAAGAACCCCCCCCAAAAAGAAAGATTTGAAAAAGGGGTTTTGGCTAAAATTAAAAAAACACGGGGTATGGGGAAAAAAAAAATGTGGTGTCAAAGACGCGGAGAAAGGGGACAGTGACGGTGTTAGGACACGTAAAAGGGAAAAAAAAAAAGAAGTGGAAAGGGGGGGGGTTTGGGGCGACGACAAAAAAACCTTGAAAAAAGGGCATATTGGCAAATTTTAAAAACCCAATATTTTTTGGGAAAAACCCAATTGATGCCCCGAGAGGAAGGATGAAGGCCTGAAAAGAAAAAGAGCAAGTTTTTAATAAGGTTAAAATGAAAATGGTTAGAATAACCACAAACAATGGATGTAAAATGATTTTAAGGTGGGGGCCCAAAATTTGTATGTAAATATTCAGGGAATTTTTATTTGTTTTTTTGATTGAAGGACAGGGTAAAAAGATTTAAATTTTGACTAGGGGAATAAAAATGTGTTTGTTAAATAAAATTTATAGGGAAATTTGGCGGGGCATTTTGGGAAATTAAAGTCAGCATTAAATTGGAAAAGATATTCCCGATTACCCCGAAATTTGAGGGACATAGGGTTTTTGGGGATAAAAAGTGATATGAGGGAAAATTCTGATTGACTAGGGTTTATCAGAGAGTGATGAAAAGGAAAATTTCGTCGAAAAAATAAAGGCTTCGCCGATAAAAACCGAATTGATATGAATTACGTCTATAATTGAGATATTGAATTGGATGAATTGAGTTGAGATTGAGAGGTTGGGAATTTAGTTTTAATGGTGTTTTACTTTTTGGGGTTTTACTCACTGAATTTATTAAAAAGGTTTTTCGTTTTTTAAGTAAGAGCGTTTAGGATTATTTTAAATGAGAGGGGTTTTGGGTTTTAAATTATTGTTTTCCCAAATTTTAGGATGCATTTAAAAAGGGTGGTTTTGGGGATTTTTTGTAGGAAGGTAAAGTTTAAAAACACGTCGAGATGCTATCAAAATTACAATAATTTTTTTAATTAATGGGAAAAGTTAATTTTATCAGAATAAAAATTTGGTTTTAAAATAAAAGAACATTTTTTTAGATGAGTCCTTTTTAGTTTAGTGCGGCCCCCTTATCAATCATTTTTGATTATAGAAAGTTTTTCTATTACCCAAAAATGTAGCATTTAAAAGTGGGTTTGGGAAGAAATTTTGTTTTTTTTTCATACAATGTAAGCTTTTTTTGGGTTTTTAAATTTTTAATACAGTTTCATACCACGGGCGAAATTTTTTACTCAAACAATGTGGTCCGCATTCTTTTGGGGAACGAGGTTAATTTTTTGAAGGAGGGTTTGTTTGTTGGGACAAAAACCCCTGGGGGGAGGAAATTTCCTCCCGCCATAGCCAAAAGGGCGGGAGGTTTAGCTGGGTTTTGTTGACAAAACCCGCGTTGGACAGTTACGCTCTCAAGGTTTTAGATGATTCACAAAAGACTTCCCAAAGAATAGAGGTATAGGGCAGTCCCCCAAAATTTCTTTTCACCAATTTAAAAATTATAAACTTTTTTAATTTTTATTTCCAAAATGGAGTCTTTTTTTAAATACAAAAAGGCTATTGATTAATATTCTATTTTTTAAATTTAAAATTTTATATTTTTTCCATAAAGAATAATTTGGGTTTTTAATGGTTTAAATTTTAATTTTTAATTATTGAAATTTTTTTTTTGAATTTCATTGGGATTTTACTGCGAATGGGAAATAGAATGTAGGCAGGCGAAAATTTAATTTTAATTTTGGTTTGGGGGATTTTTTCATTGTAAAATAAAATAATTAAAGATATAAAATAGTTTAAAAAAGTAATAAGAAATTTCCATTTGAATGGGGTTGTTTTTTTTTTTTTTATCATCAGTGGTATGAATTAATTTTTAAAAAGTTTCCAATTTAATTTATTCATAGGGGGGGAATTGTAAAATTTTAAAAAGCCTCCCTAGGTATTTTTGAATTCAATAAAATAACATATTTCCATAAAATATGAAATTTTTTTGTAATTTTTTTATTTACTTTAAAAATTATATGCCCGCATATCAAGTGATTTTAATCAATAAGATATCGCTAGTAATCAATATTTAAAACCAATCATCATTTTTACGAATTTGTCTGTGTAATTAACATTTAAAAAGGAAATAATTAGTAATAAAACTAATTAAACCCATTAAAAGGGTTAAATTAAAAAATTTAAAGTAGCACATTAAATTTAAAACCCATTATTTAAAGATGTTTGCCGCTTTTTTCAAAAAGAATCGGTTTAGTTTTTAAGAGAGTAATTTTAAAAATTTTAAGTTTACTTAAAAGTGGAGGTTTCTTCATAGAGGGTAGTCTTTGCATTGGGCATCACAGCTTCATTTTCACTCAGGATTTTGTAACGACGAACGGTTTTGAAATCCTTCTCTGGACTTGAACCGTGAACCCCGGGGGGAAGACGCCCGCTCAGTTTCGGAATTTTTATAAAGGCAATTCAAACCTCGTGGAAAAAGGAGATGAGGGGTGTAGAAGGGGGTGTTTTGAAGGTAAAGCTAAAAGTGGTGTGCCTTTTTCACTTGTTTTGGGGGGAGCCCAGGACTTGTCACGTGGGTTTTTTAGTTTTAAAAAAAAACTTAGCTGGACAGGTGGAGTACTAGGAGGGAATGTGTAGGGCTTTTAGAGGGTTTTGCGTGTCGGCGCAGGGCCCCATAGGCGGTGGTTTCAGTGGGTTAAAGGTCGGAGATAGGCCCCCTGTGCCCGTCGAGATTTTGTCCCATAATAGGCCCCCCAATTTGAAGACCTGTGGGAGTGTAATTTCCCCCCAGTGTTTTAAAGTTGAAAATTTTTAAGGCTATTGAAACGGGTTTTAATTTTTCGGATTTTTAAAATAAATCAAGGATATGTGAAATATTGTATGTGTAAATTAAAATCGTTTTGTTCGGTTTTTTTTTGGGGGTTTTTCTGCGCATCTCTATCGAAAGTTTCAATTTACGTTTCCTTTTGTCACTTTAATTTTTAATATTAATTGATTCCGACGATTTTTTTGTTCGTCTGCGCATTCATATCCCAACGTTACAGTGACGGCCTATGTTCCCCTAATTTTAATATTAATTTATTTGACGATTTTTGGGGTTCGTCTGCCCCATTTCATATCCCAACGTTAAAAGTGACTTTCTATGTCACCCAAATTTGGGAAAAATTAAAAATTCGGAAAGATTTTTTTGTCACCTGCGAAAATTTTAAACCGAACGTTACCGTGACGTGCCTATGTCAATAATTTGAATATTAATTTATTCGCGATTTTGTGTCACCTGCGCATTCATACCCAACGTACAGGAAAGTGCCTATGTCACTTAAATTTTAATATTTAAAGATTCCCCCCCAAAGAATTTTTGTCACCGCGCATCTTTATATCCGAAAGTTACAGTGACGTGCCTATTGGGCACTAATTTTTAATTTAATTGATTTGACGATTTTGTGTTCTTAAGCGCATCTTTTATATCGAAAAATTAAAAGAAAATGCTTTATATCCCATTGATACAATGTCATTAAATTTTTACTAAAATGTTCTGGGGTGTTCGCCCATAAATTTGGGTTACTTTATTTTCCCCCCGTGCGTGTTTCCGGGCGACCCATTAAAAATGTCGGGGGGCGTCTGCTTCTTTTTTGGGGATCAAACTGATTGCCTGACCACTCGACTTCAGTATTTCGTGGGCTACTGGGTTACTACGGTCCGGTCCCCGGGGAATTTCGACGCATTTTTTTTCGGAAAAAAAATAGATGAGTAAACCAAAAAAAAAAAAAAAAAAAAAAAAAATCCTTTAATAATCAGTAACTATTTAAAAAATTTATCATCATTTTTAAAAATTAAAAAAAAAACATATTATAAAAATTTTGGATGGGTAAATAGATGTAGGGGTAGGGAAGGTGGGTAGCCAAAGGGAAATTAAACATTTTTTAATAGAAAAAAATCCTTTGGCCGGTTGGCCCGCCCAAATTTTTTGTCCTGTTTTTATTTTATTTAAAAATATATCCCGTCTGAATGGAAATCATTTTCAAGTTTTAAAAAATTTAGTAGACTTGATCCATTTTTGAAATTTCCTTTTTACAAAGTTTGTTTTTTAGGGAATTTTTTTTAAAAATTTCAAAATTAATTAATTTTAATTTAATTTAAAAAAATTTAAATTAAATTTAAAATTTTTTTTATTTTAAAAAAAGACTTTGTGTTTTTCGGAAATTTTTAGCTAGACCTTTTTATTTTTTGGGTTTTTGTAAGACCCCCCTGTGTCCCGGGCAATTTATTAAACCCCCGGGGGGTGAAAAATTTTCAAAAAAATTTAACAAGAAAAAAAGTATTAAAAACTATATTTTAAAATTTTTGGATCGATTGGGCCAAAAAAGGGCTCATCCATTAACGTGGCTATATTATTATAGCGTTTGCAAAGCGGCCAGTATTCACAGTACATGATTCACACATCATGAATGTACTATTTTGATCTAATAGGTGTGTTGACACTCGACTACAAAACCACCAAATTGTTAGGTTACTCTTAATAGGCTATTTGACGCTTATTGTTAGAAAATGGATCAGAGTCCATTGCGTGAAAATATTCCCAAGGTATTACAAAAACAAAATCGTCCTAATTCGTATTATTGACATAATTTGGGATTAAACGAGTGGTCACACGATAAACTTTCGTTATTTTTGAGTAAATTTGTAAAAAAAGGGGGGTCAAAGTCTATTGCGAAAAATGTACCCAAGGTGTTAAAAACTTATTTTCGTCCTAATTCGTATTATTGGCATAATTTGGGGCAAAACGAGTGGTCACACTATACACTTTCGTTAATATTGAGTAAATGTGTGAAAATGGGTCAAAGTCCATTGTGTGAAAATGTACCCAAGGCATTGCAAAATGTCTTTCGTCCTAATTCGTAATATAGGAATAATTTGGGACAAAACAAGTGGTCACACGATACACTTTCGTTAATATTGAGTAAATTTATGAAAAGTGGTCAGGGCGCATAATCTGATCAGATTTACATATATGGTGAAATTTTAATTTTTTAAATTAAACTTCAGATCTGAATCT
This sequence comes from Sweltsa coloradensis, assembly GCA_024449915.1. Taxonomy (NCBI): domain Eukaryota; kingdom Metazoa; phylum Arthropoda; class Insecta; order Plecoptera; family Chloroperlidae; genus Sweltsa; species Sweltsa coloradensis. The sequence continues at coordinate 51,617 of JAMZAV010004074.1, forward strand.
ACAATAAATGTTAATTTGGCGTCCTTAATATTATATTTGAATACAGATTTATTTATTTTAGTGTTATCAACCCCTTTTAGTACACCCCATTTTTCTCCTAGAAGCAAGCAACTTTTTTGAGGGCACCTCGAGCCATTTTTTAGAGAACTTTCTTCTGAGTATTTTAGGGAAAATTCACGGCCGTATCACAAAACCCACGTCTGGTAGGCCAATCCTCCCAGCACAGTAAGAAAATTTGTTAATAAAAGTCAAAGGGTGTAAAATATGGTTAGATATACATATATGGTAATGTGTATTTTTTTTAATAAATTTTGGACTTTTATCTACAATATGTATTAATTTTGTAATCTTAGGATAAAATTTAGTATGATATTTGAATTTTCGAATTTTTTAAAAATGCCATTTTTTCAACCCCTTCCACCCCCTTAACCGGACAAATTTTGTCATGGCACCTCGAGGCAATTTTCTTCGAATATTGTTCTGAGTATACAGTCCAAAATTCATACCTCTACCACAAAACCCCTAATTGTTCTTGTATTGTCCTTTAATCCGCTTGACTATAGGTTGACGTGGCCTGCATGGCCTAGTGGTAACCATATAGCCTACCGCGCGGATGGATGGGGTTCGATACTCGTCAGTTTTAACTTTTTTATATTTTTACACCCACATATTATATTTGAGGGGTGTTAAATGGGAAATAAAAATTAGGTGATTTTGTTTTATCTTGGAAATTTGTTAATGTTTCACGCTGATACGTTTTGAATACGATTCGCATTTTGAATGTTCAATTTAAATAATTATTGTGGCAAGTAGAGTGAGTTCCTGTAAGGTGACCAGACGGTCCGGTTTTAGAAGTCAAAACACTTGGCTAACTCACTCGTTTAACAACGACTTTGGCGTTTCCCTAGTTAAACGAGGGAGCATATAGCGACTGAGTGACTCCATTCAACTCAAACGGCGCTTCCGTGTGGGTCGGGCTGTCTTTCTCGAAAATCAGCCGAATCGTAATAGATTGCCTGAAATTTTAAACAGACATCCGGGGACGAGAAACTGAGAACTGCTAAAAAAAAATCGTAGACCTTGCGATTTAAAATACAAGAAATATTAAATTTAAAAAAAGGGGGCCAAGGGGTTTTGAAATTATTTAAGGGAAAGGTTTTGATTTTTTAAAAAAAAGTTTTTTTTGTTTTTTGTAGCGTGAAATGCCTGCCCCTGCAAGGTTTTATTTCGAACGAACCTAAGGGTACCCCCAAATTTCGCCCCGGGGGAGGGGGAAAACCCGCAACTTTGCCCGATTTCATACCGGCATGTTTTTCCATAGTTATGTCACAGATGATTTAAAAACTGCCCTAACAGCTTTCAAAAAAGTTTAATAATTTTAAAAAACAATCTAGAAATTTCAAAAACTTTTTCCGACCAGGGGATTGAACCACGGTCCCACATTCGGCATAAGGGTTTTCCTTTTGCCAATAGACTAGGGGAAAAAAGCCAAAGTCGTAGTTTGACTGGGGGTTTTTTTTTTTTTTTTTTTTAAGGGAAAAGGGGGAAAAGGGCGGAACGGAAACCCTTGGCCCCTTAGTTTGGGGGGGGAAAAAATATTTGGGTATAAAAATGGCTTAGTTTAAAGTATGGGCGCGTCAACTTTGACCATTTTTGGGGATTTTAGCCTTT
>JAMZAV010004075.1:0-56878 GCA_024449915.1 Sweltsa coloradensis
AAACATAATATATTCTAACTCTTCTTCACAGCATAAAAAAATTGAGACATTATATATTTTAGCCAGTACTTCGCTAAATATATAGTATCTCTATCCTGTGTGTTTCCAGGTCTGTGGCCAGAGCAGGTGTTTTGTTGTTTTTCTGTTTTTCTAGCGGTGGTGAGAACCCTTCCGCTGGTTGATTTACTGCTGCTCGGACTTTATATTTTTCTTCCTGTTTTGGCGACGAATTTTGAAATTTCTTTGACGGAGTTGAGAGTTAAATTGAGAGCAGGTGAACGCCAGACGCGACGCGTTCTTCTACTGGCGCTACCTGTTGCCGCGCGTCACGATAATCCGGATGTCGTACGGGATGTTGTTCCAAGTGACCAACGTGTCCATGCATCGTGTGGGGCGACCTGTTCCGCATGTGCGAGTATAGTATCTCTATCCTGTGTGTCTCCAGGTCTGTGGCCAGAGCAGGTGAACGCCAGACGCGACGCGTTCTTCTACTGGCGCTACCTGTTGCCGCGCGTCACGATAATCCGGATGTCGTACGGGATGTTGTTCCAAGTGATCAACGTCTCCATCGTGTGGGGCGACCTGTTCCGCATGTGCGAGTATAGTATCTCTATCCTGTGTGTTTCCAGGTCTGTGGCCAGAGCAGGTGAACGCCAGACGCGACGCGTTCTTCTACTGGCGCTACCTGTTGCCGCGCGTCACGATAATCCGGATGTCGTACGGGATGTTGTTCCCAGTGATCAACGTGTCCATGCATCGTGTGGGGCGACTTGTTCCGCATGTGCGAGTATAGTATCTCTATCCTGTGTGTTTCCAGGTCTGTGGCCAGAGCAGGTGAACGCCAGACGCGACGCGTTCTTCTACTGGCGCTACCTGTTGCCGCGCGTCACGATAATCCGGATGTCGTACGGGATGTTGTTCCAAGTGATCAACGTGTCCATCGTGTGGGGCGACCTGTTCCGCATGTGCGAGTATAGTATCTCTATCCTGTGTGTTTCCAGGTCTGTGGCCAGAGCAGGTGAACGCCAGACGCGACGCGTTCTTCTACTGGCGCTACCTGTTGCCGCGCGTCACGATAATCCGGATGTCGTACGGGATGTTGTTCCCAGTGATCAACGTGTCCATGCATCGTGTGGGGCGACTTGTTCCGCATGTGCGAGTATAGTATCTCTATCCTGTGTGTTTCCAGGTCTGTGGCCAGAGCAGGTGAACGCCAGACGCGACGCGTTCTTCTACTGGCGCTACCTGTTGCCGCGCGTCACGATAATCCGGATGTCGTACGGGATGTTGTTCCAAGTGATCACGTGTCCATCGTGTGGGGCGACCTCTTCCGCATGTGCGAGTATAGTATCTCTATCCTGTGTGTTCCCAGGTCTGTGGCCAGAGCAGGTGAACGCCAGACGCGACGCGTTCTTCTACTGGCGCTACCTGTTGCCGCGCGTCACGATAATCCGGATGTCGTACGGGATGTTGTTCCAAGTGATCAACGTGTCCATCGTGTGGGGCGACCTGTTCCGCATGTGCGAGTTCCTCATCTCCTTCATCGTCCACCTCCACATAATGTTGCGCTGTGCGACTCTCTTCGGCCACCGAGAACAGTTCAAAGTTGTCTTCGATGCCCTAGAGAGACTTCACGAGCCGACCATGGTGCCGTTCGCACAGATGAAGACAAGTCTGAGCCGGACGGAACGACGGACGAGGCGATTGACAACGAACGTCATGGCGTTTTGTTTCGTTTCACTTGTTATTGGTACTGTCGCAGTTGTCATACAAGGATTTCTGAAGAGGACTATCCCGTTTAGGTAAGAAATATGTATTTATTTTTTTATTTAACGTCTACTCTATCATATTCAGTTATTGTTTCATTCAGTTATTGTATTGTGCCAGCGATTTAACCGCGGTCGTTTAACCAGTTCTCACTCGAACACTGAAGTTAAGCATCATCGGGCGTGGTCAGGGGTTGAGTAGGTGACCGATTAGCCGGTTAGCCCTGAAACACACGTATACCGCTGGCTAGAGCAGATTTGGGTTCGAAAGCTTTGTGTGACAGCTAAATTCTCCTTGACGCCGTCTGCTCGGCAGTCCGGGTTAGTGGAGGAACCTATATGACTGTCAAAGTTACACCGTCTTTTCGGATGGGACGTAAAGCCGTTAGTCCCCTTGGTACTTTTCGAAAGGAGTAGGCTACGTGCCGGTACCGGTTATCCCCTCCTCCTTTCTAGAAAAGTTTGCACTAGTGGATTACATTATCCGTTGCAAATAGAGACTAAAAAATAAATAATAAAAAAATAATAATAAAAACTGATTTTACAAAATGGGTACAAAGGCTTTTTATTGCAACTTAAGAGGAAGGACTACCTTAGTGGTAAACATTATTACCACCACTTTTCAAAATTAACACAATTCAATCTGCAGTTTATAATACTTTTAATTCGGGTAAAAAGCTGCATTGTTTTGTTCGGAATTTGTAGAATTTTTCCTTGTCAAATATTAATGATTTGAAGGAATTTTGTAATGGTCTAAAAAAAGTGGTGGAAAAAATAAAGTAAAAAAGCCAAAAATTCTTTTTACAAAATCACGAATTTCAAATTGTTAAGGTAGAAAGCAACATTTTTGGTCCCAGCCTCTTGCCATATAAAGGGTTGAAAACCAAGCAATTAATTACCTGACTACAGTAAATGACATTTCTCAAAACACTACACGTAAAATCGAGAAGTGACTATGTGGTCTATGGTAGTTTCGTTTGAACTATAGTCTGCAAGAACAAAGATTCAAATATTATGATCAGCAAATATCAAATATTTTTATGGTAGTCATTCATTTTAATTTATTATGTAATTAAAAACACTACGTTTAAAATATTTCATTATATTTTCATGTATGATATAGTTGCAACAAAACTATATAATAGGTGTGTGCCAGATTTCGTTTTCGTTTTTCTTTTTTTTGCAAAGTACGTTGTAAACTAATATAAAGCCTCTTCCCTGTACTTTCATCAGACTCTGGCTGCCATACGACTATCAATCGTCACCGGTGTTCGAAGTCTCATTGGTCGCCGTACATGTGCTGCAATTCTTCGACATACTTATCCTCCCGGCAAGTGAGTTGACCATCGTATGTATCATAATGCTGATGATAAAACAGTTCCAATTGCTCCAGTACAAGCTTCAGAATATTCGTAGTCATGTCGAGCAGAAGCTAAGGAAGATAGGTGATCGTGGTGGGCATGTTTCATCTGGGCTAGCAATGAAGGGGGTGAAGGAAAATGAACGGTGTCTTGATACTGGTGGTGGTGAAACAGAACACGGTGGAGGAAGAGGAGGAAACAAAATGGAGGAAGAAGAAAATGAGTCAAAACAACAAAGTGAGGAAGAGAAGAAACTTGATGACTGCCAAGGTGCAAGCCATGTGTCTGGCGGTGGTGTTGAAGATGTTGGAGAAAGCGGAGAAAGCGAAGTGGAAGAAGAAGAAATTGAGTCAAAAGGACAGAGTGAGGTAGAGAAGCAATCAGAAAGATGGTTGCGGCAGAATGGACCGGAGCTAGCTTCAAGGGAGGCACAGATTGAAATGGAGGCCTACGTGAGGCACTGTGTAAAACACCACCAGACGCTGCTTCTGTAAGTATCTTGATTTGAACGGGGAATTTCATCTGCACGACCTAGCGCCTGACAGTTTTCTAAATTACACACACCATAATGCTCAACAAAATATACGTTTTCTACAAATAATATAAAAAATACTATTCGCTGCTTACAGCAGAATATACACGATTTGAATTCCTACTTTTGACTTTGAAGTAAAACATTATCGGAACTATTACACACTATTACATTATTACGCTACTGTTACAAATCCATGATCGGCTTGCGAATATTTAGGCGGTTGGATGAGCGCTGTGGCGAACATATTTTTACAGCATTGAATGTCCCTTTTAAAAACACGTTGATTGCCGAGCCCAACGAACATCACAAACATTTGGACCACTTATTAACATTTTTAACTTACGGAGGTTAAATAAAAAATTAATTCGTATTAGAGTCTACCCACTCAGTCACAAAAATAATAAAAAATAGGGCCTATATTTTGTTTAGCAATGATTTGCGAGCAGCTCTCTCCCTTCCTACCCTCTATAATTGTCTGTCTACCTGATGTTTTGTCAACAAAGCTATAACTAACTACTTTATAAGTATGTTACAGTTAAATATTATTCTAGGCACAAACAACACAATCATTCCTGACAATAATGACTTTATTCATTGCAACAGGATTACCAAGGAGATCAACAGATTGATCAAATCTATCTCAAGCTTGACGATTATCACTAATGCCTTTGGAGGATTCGGATTTATCTACATAACAACTTTGGTAAGGCCTATTTTTGTATTTACCAACTTATCCAAAACAATTATTGTTTGAGAAGCGTAATGAATTAGCTTATTATAATGAAATTAAGTAATTGAAATAAATGAAAGTAATTCACGAATATAATTACGGTAGGGGCTTAATAAATTGATATCTTTTGGATTTGGTAGAAAGGGATAAACGTCTCCTAAATTGCCCCCCCCCCCCCCACTATAAAAAAAAATATACGTTATTAGTGATGAGTTAAAGACTGCCGAGTCGGAGTAAAACCAGTTGTTATTAGGGTTTAAGGGCACACAACACTAAGGTTATTAGTGCTAAGGTCATAATAAAATAAAATTGATTGTTGCACTTCTGAATTCAGATTTTTTCTCGCCTTCAAATCCATTTATCTGACATATTTTTTATTGTAGTTGGAATCCATGCCACACCGACTCTATGGGTCAAGGGGGACGGGGGATAATCGAAGAACAATAAAAAAACTAGAAAACAAAGATAAAAGTAGGTGGGGGGCCAGTGCATAAATCGTAGGGGAAACAATGTTTTACCCCCCTAAAAAAATAAGTGATAGATACGCCGATGATGAAAATATATCCAATCTTTGGCATTGGGAAGTAATATCATATCCAAGGTGAGTGGTAGTGGGTAGATTCAAACCAAGTATTTGCATTCTGTGAGTAAACAATACACACGTGTTCAGTTTGTGATAGCTGGTATCGGGTATTGATCCTGTGACCTCACCAAGTGCAAAGCGTGAGCTGTTGTTTGATGTTTCCAGGCGCCTGCAGTCGATGTCAAGGTCCTCGGATTCGGGGTGCTGCTGTATTGTCAATATATTGCCTTTCTCCTTCTTTGCTGGTTCGGGAACCAAATATCAGAAGAGGTAAGTAAAAGATTCACCCTTCAGCAAACATATAAAACAAACAGACAAAACAGCTTGGCGCATTCACTTGAAACTATTCTTGTAGAAAGTAGTAGCAATGGATGGAGTAGTCCGAGTGAATTCAATACAATCATTTTTTTTATAATGATTTATTTTAAGAGTCATCAATACATATTTGTCATTTTTTAAAAGTTTCCCTGAATCAAGTCGTCATCTGATTAATATGAAATTTTGCGTAATTGGATGAGCGAAGCGAAGACTTCAATTTCACTGACCCCCAAAAAATTTAGCTCGGGTGTTTTTTTTTTTGTTTTTTTGTTTTGTTTTTTTTTTGTTTGTTTGTTTTTCTGTCTGTTTGTTAACTCTCTACCAGGCAAACGGCATATCCGATCTTGATGAAAATTTGAGGGGACCTTCGAAATCTCTGAACTTAGAGGTATATTGTTTTTGGGTACAATCGAAGAAATATTTCTCATGAATATCGTACTTTTACGATTTTTTTCGATTTTTAGTGCGATATTTTAGTGACATTTGGGCCGATTCTGACCAAACGGGTGGGGTTACAACGTTCATATTATACATGGACATTAAGGTTATGGTGATGTAGTACCTTTTGAAAGAAAAAGTTGAAAAAGTTAGCCGGAATTCATAGAAATAAAGCTTTTAATATAAGTTTTTTTGATTTGTATGCGATATTTTCGTGCCATTTGGGCCAATTCTGACCAAACGGGTGGGGCTACAACGTTCATATTATACATGGACATTAAGGTTATGGTGATAAAGTACCTTTTGAAAGAAAAAGTTGACAAATTTACCCAGAATCCATAGAAATAAAGCTTTTAATATAAGTTTTTAACGGTAAATAATAACAAATTGACAAGTAACAATAGAAACTTGACAACAATCACCTACAATGCGTGGGAAGCAAAACAAAGCAACAAAGCACTCGCAAAAGTAAAGATATCCCACGCAGACTAAAAACTTTAAAAAGCTCATCCATCAACGCGGCGGGACTTGAGCGTTTTCCTAGTTATTGTCAAGCAAGGATAATATAGTCACTTAACATTATTGCGGATAAGACCCAAATAAATTCAGAAATATACAAATTTGCATGATATTATACAAAAATCTAAAATCCTAATTTAGGGCCTAATCAACTTCATTTATTTAGGCCTAGAATTTTTGCGATTGTTTTCAAACATTGTGCCACTACAGATGGCTGTTTATACAATATGACATCTGTGCAAAGTTTGCTATCAGCCTGATAAATATTACTGGATTCTGGAAGAAGTCCAGAAAAAAATCACGTATTGCATGACTCAACGACGGGAGTACCCAAAACCAAAAGAAGCTAGTTAATCCACAGATTGTCAAAGAAAGATTCAGATATAACATTCCTCCCGGTTTTGAGTCTAATCCTCCTTGGTGGAGTCACCAAAACATTCTGAATCATCCTTGATGTAGATAAATGTCAACAGAAGAACGTTATTAAATCGGGTGTAATGTTCGGTTTTATCGTGAGACGTAATACATGCTCAGATCGACGAATACGGACTGAAAAGTGATATGATTATTAAATTGCGGCTAGCGCAAACATACGTTAAGTAGGATTTTTACTTCTGTTCAACTGCTTCCCTGTACATTAGAAAACAAAATAAGTTATATAACATGCATTCTAATACAATATATATTGATTCATAGCAGTTGTCGAAAAGTTTGCCCCGACTGGGGTTTCCTAAAGGTTTGTTCTGTGGTCCCGGTAGCTTAATTGGTAGAGCTATGGCACATTAAGCCGGAGGTTCTGGGTTCGTACCCCAGTCGGGGCAAACTTTTTCGACAACTGCTATGAATCAATAACTATGTCCTTAAAGCGGGCTTATGCTTAAAACCATATATTCATACTACCCAACTCATGGGAGATGAGATGTGATTGAATTTATCCATGCAATCTTTCAGATTTGACAGCTACATTGCCGTCTTCTGTTGGATTTATGTCATGTAAGTCAACAGTCACAACAAATAGCAGTTTCCTAAAGGTTTGTTCTGTGGTCCCGGTAGCTTAATTGGTAGAGCTATGGCACGTTAAGCCGGAAGTTCTGGGTTCGAACCCCAGTCGGGGCAAACTTTTTCGACAACTGATATGCATCAATAACTATGTCCTTAAAGCGGGCTTATGCTTAAAAACCATATATTCATATATACGTATTATATTATTATAGAGAAGTTACGGTAAGTCGCACTGAAGCTAATTATTCACAAATGTATAAGTGTAGCCCCTATCGTCCAATATGTGCGGTGCACTGTGCAGGCATGAAAGCGATTTACTTGAGGGTTGCATGTCAAGGAGCAAAGTGATTTTATAAATTTATATTGCGTAAGTTATTGGTTATTGGTGTACGTTAATTGGCTCTATTTTATATTTAACTCAGTACCGGTGCGGTATCTTGGAGTGTGCTTAATTGTCTTTCTGCTTTTATTTTACTTCGGATACAATATCAGGAGTCGATTTTTGAAGTATCTGTTCAGGTTGGATGTCATTCCTTTCCAAATAATATACAGTACTGATTATCGATTACGATGACTATGATCTAAGGCTTATCGAGACGATGAGTGGTAATAGACGACGATGAAGGACAGTCCATACATTCTGCTAAAGATTGGTGTAGGCAACACTCAATAGATTTGTTGAATGAATAATAATTTTGCGTAAAAAATATAAATTTTGTAAAATTTGAATGTATTTGAAATGTAAGCTTAAATCCAAAGGTGTAAGTTTCAGAAAGTTTCATTCGGTCTAAAGCGTCTTATAGATAAACGGCACCGTTAATAAACATTGCTTCGCTACTGAAAACGCATTCGTGTTTCCGTGCTTACAAATTATTCATATTCAGCTACTGGTTTACTGGATTATCTACACTTAAAACGATTCAAATCCCTTAATAATATAGCACTGCACTTGCCATATTGATTTTGTCCCCTCAATTCCAAGGCCTACCTTAAACGTTGCACGTGGTAAAACGTTTCAGCGTTAACAGTGTATGAAATATTGATGGTGACCTCCTCGGTATTATATGAAAACCACTTAGGCATACAGTTACATATTTATATAAATAAGGGTAGGTAGGTATAATAAAAATAGGTCTAATTGTTTTGACGTCATTTTTCGAAAACTGCAGGAACTGCTTCAGATGCCATGCAAACTTATCGCGAAATTTGACGCTTCCGGACGTAATATTAGGGCAAAAAACCGTTAGGGGTCTCATACTTTCGACGGTAAGGTTTGCTAAAAATCAAATGATAAATCAGGAAATTAAAACACGCAAATCTAAAGCTCTTTTGTAAAGGTTCGATAGGTTATGTTAAGTAATTCAGTAACTATAACATTTACCTATTAGGTAAGTCAATAAAATAAAATAAAATAAAATAAAATAAATAAAATAAAATAAAATAAAATAAAATAAAATAAATCCACTTTTAAAAAATCTCTTGGGAAACCTGCCCAGGGTGCGAGTGCAATTCATGACTTTCTTCAGATGTCTAACTAGGTGTTATGAAATTTAGAGAGTTGTGAAGGGAATGTCTGAGAGTTCGAAAGGACTCAATCAATCCCTTGCATTAATATATATTTCATATTTACGACTGAAGAAATCCTCAGAAAAAACTTTCAGTCAGGATTGCCGCCGGAGGGATTCGAACCCGTGACCTCCCGAATCAGAATCTAGCGCTTTACGCTTGAGCCACCACTGTCGGAAAAACTAACAAATTAAAATGTGTAAACGACTATTTAAAATTATATATTTTATAAAAACTCAACATTATTTAAAGGTGCTATTACCCCAAAAAATTATTTTTTACCACATAATCTATAGCAAAACACTACACTAATAACGAACGTTTAAAAAACTATATCTTGTAACTGTGATTTTACACGATTTTTTTTTAAATCCAGAAATTAGCGAAAATTGGCGTTTTAGATTTCTTAGATCGGCTTTAACATGCTTCTTTTTTGTTCCACATACTAGAGCATCATACCAATCTAAAATAACCCTTTACAACATCGTGTCTTGAAACTGTGCACAAATTTACACATATTACGCATATTTTGACCGAACCACTTGCCCAAAATACAAAACAAAATATAGAGGATTTACAGAAAAGGCTTAAGAGTACGTCAATAACGGCCAATATTTTTTTGGATCACAATCCACCAAGGTCACGGTACAGGGCATAAAGATCATCCCCATATTATTACTTTTGGGAGATTTTTTCCGATGGGACCTAGCTCTCCTTCCTATTACAGGCGATGCGCGTGAGAGACGCCGCGTACGACTGCGATTGGTTCGGCGCGTCCGAGAGTTTGAAGCGCTCGCTTCGCATCATCATCTCAAGGTCAGACAGACCCCTAGCGATCAAGGCCGCCGGACTGACACTCTCCATGGGAACTTTCAGACTGGTAAGATTATACACTTTCTTGGAGGTACAGTTTTGTAATTATTAAATTAATTTAAAAAACATGGTACAAACCAATCTTTTGGAAAAAAGTAAGTTTGCATTTCAATATTAAAAGCTCAAGAAGTTTGTTTGTAGGACTGAAACTTGAGGAACAGGTGACGTAGTGGTAAAATAACAACGGGTACTCGGGCTACCTAAACCCAGACAAAGAATTCGGTCTTCTTTGGGTACAATTGTTTGCTAAAACAATTATAACATTAAAAAACACTGGAAATTTATATAAATGAAATTATGGAAACTACCTTACAGTTCAATTTGTGACCAACTCATTGAACTGTTGGACAGTTTTGATGACTTTCATTCTTTAAGTTTGCAGTGTTTAATTTGTTGAAGTACTATAGACAACCTATGGTTTCATTTGCCCTTCAATTCAAGATAATTTATTTCATTATTTTAGTAGTATTGATAATTAGTTAGGTTATATGAAAATATGGCACTATTTAAATTTTTAGCACCAACTGATTCCATATTTTACTACCCGATGTTATCCGTAGTATTATAAGTTTAAAGCAATAATTTACCGACAGTGTTGGCTCGAACGTTAAGCGCGCGACTCTGATTCGGGAGGTCCCGGGTTCAAATCCCGTCGAGACCGGCAATCCTGACTGAAGTTTTTTTCTGAGGTTATCCTCAGTCGTTAATGCGAATGCAAGGGATTGAGTCCTCTTGGACAGCCCTCGGATATCCCTTCACAATTGTCCTATAAGTTACATAACATACCTTGTTGGCACCAAGACGATGATGCCAATAAAAACGAGGGGAAATGAAGAAAACAAATCACGAGCTTACCTTGGCTTCGAGACAGTAGGCTTGAGGAGACGGCGAACTGGCCGTTTGTGCGAGGTGTCGATGTAGGTGATGAAGAGGGAAAATGATAGGCTAGCCTAGTGAGATGATAGAAGGGGGATCGATAATGATGAAAGTAGTAAATGATGATACAACAACAACATACGTAAAGCACACGAAAAATCAACTTAAATAACACGTAAAATGCACTGTGAGCTGTGCACTGTGTTTAGAAAATAATGTAGTTGTTCACAGAGTGAAGAAGGTATAACAGAGTGACCACGAAGAAAACTTGTTGGTTTGTTGCACTCGAGGCAACAATGAAAATATGCGAAGTACATGCAGCCTCCTACAGGCAGACGTACAGACGTTTGCACGATAAGGCAGCTCGAATGCAATAGGCAACGAGAAACGACCTGACTAGGGCAGGTCTACAAGAGAGATAAGAGAAGCAAGGGGGGTACGAGGGGAGTGAAAAACTAAATACAACGTGAAACAAGAGTGGGCTTAAACTGGCGCGAACATACCTAGTTAGACCAGAAGAGAAGCATGAACTGCACCCTGGGCAGGCTTCCCACAAAAATTATTCTTTACAATACATAATCATTAATCAATAACAATCTTGAAGATGGCTGATAGTTGTTGATTTATCATTGAAGTTTAAATTAATTGAGTACATTTGATTTAATTTTAGAACAGTGTACAGTCCCCCAAAAACATAAATATAGGAACTAGGTTTATTGGATGAGCGTAGCGAGCGAACATACTGGAGAAAAAAATCCGGAATGTTTTTTTTTGTATTTTTGTGTGTTTGTCCACACGATTCCGACTAAACCGATACTCCAATTGCGATGAAATTTTATGGAGGCCTTCGAAATCTCTGAACTTAGAACTGCCACGTTTTAGAGCGTTATCGAAAAATTATTTCTCATTAAAATCGCAATTTTACGATTTTTTTCGATTTAAAAAATTTCTTCGGCTTAAAACACCTACATGCTTTCACCGAATGTTACGATTTTTTCACAAAACCATAATTTTATGAATTGACGTATTCGTGTGAATTTGAGCGCAATCGGAAAATTATTTCTCGTGAAAATCGCAATTTTACGATTTTTTAATTTTTAAAACAATTCTTCGACTTATAACACCAACATGCTTTATCCGATTGTAATGATTTTTCACAGAACCTTAATTTTATGAATTAATATATTGGTGTGAAATTTGAGCGCAATCGAAAAACAATTTCTTATGAAAATTGCAATTTTACACTTTTTTTCGTTTAAAAAAACATACGCTCATCCAACAACGCGCCTGAAAAAGCGTTTGCGAAGCTTCCGAGTTTAAAAATTTGTTTCTTTTGATCCCAGATCTGCAGATCAGCGTATTACAGTCACACACTTCTCAGCAAGCTCTTTCATGGGGAGAAGATCAATGACAAGAAGAACACAAAACACCACTAGCGCTCGATCCCATAGACTGAATATGTTGATCAAACGTGTCTAAAATGTAGTTTCAAAGCTCTCAATATCAGAATGTCTGAACTTATTTGATCTATCTAGGCCATATTATGTAACAATGAGTGTTGACTGAAGGTATATTTCCATATGTCCCCTTGACAAGGCGTCAGTGTATCATATTAATTTCATTATTTACTAGAGATGGTGTGAGATGGTAGCTAGGTACCGTATTAAAAAGAAAAGGATATTATTACTAGAATATATTTCATGGGGGAACTTACAACAAGAATAAATTTGTGTGTCCATTTTTTTGTAGTAGTATATCCATCTGGTTTCTTTTAACCTAAGAGTCAGTGGTGGGTGTTATGGGTAGAGGTAAGGTTTACCAGTACCATTTTATTCTATTTTCCTTGGTATCTATTTGTTTATACGTACATATTTCTATTCAGTTGATTTTAATTCAACCTTGATGACTTGATGACATAATTTTAAAATTAAAATATGAAGAAACTTCATACATAAGTTTTTGACGGTGGCCAAAAAATAGATGCTACAAAACGAGATATTATGACACTTGAAAATTCTACATATCTCTAGTCATACTCATGGGGTATACAGCATATACCCAAAAATAAATATTTATACCCCTCATTATCCCTAAAAAAAGCCAGTGTGTATGCTGTATTTGGTGTTAATCTCTTGGTACAACTGAGGAAATCCAATGTCAAGTCAAGTCACAGAACATAATTTTGTAATCACAAGTCACAACAATTGTCACCAATCCCCACTAACAAAATAATGTTTTAAACAATCAAGCATAAAATAGCTTTAAAATACTCCAATCACACTCAACGAATCGAAACATTTTCCAGGGCTATGCGCCCCAGACTCACATTAGCTGGATGGCCTGCCCCCCCCCCCCCCATTTTACAAAATCATCTTCTTTACCCAGGAAATAGCATATACCCATAAATAAAAACTTGAACTTGAACTTGAACTTGAATCATTTTTGGATGACACCAATGCTGAGAGCAGTCACAAAAGGTTTGTTTGGAAGACTTAATTTTTTTAAAAGCTTTTTGAAGTGAACGCACAGTACACAATTCAGTGTATCAACGAGCTCATTCAGTTGTTCGGTAGTTTGCGGTACAAGTATGGCTAATAATGTCCTCACCTCTCATATTGTATTGTCTGACCAACAGCTGTAGGCTATGCTTTTTATTCAATAATTTAGGAGAGACATATAACCATGTTAGATCCACCAGAGAAAGTGTTCACATTAATAACTATTTACTGTAGTTTTAAAATTATTCTTATATTATGATACTCAAGACTGTTACCTACATGTACATGTTTTTAAAATTTTGCTACTTTTTAACTAAAAGTCAATCATCATTGAAAATTTTGCAGTTAAATAGTTTTGTAAACAAATTTGCACATACTATACATACATATAACATACATCACAAAAAGATTTCACACGATTCTGAACAAAAGTATTTGGTGTTGGAGACTTTTTAATTGATTGGATATTGCTTAACGTCTCATATTAATGCACTTCGGCTATTCGAGACGAGATTGACTTTTTGAGTCATTAATCTTGATCACGTCTCTTTGTATGTGCGTAGTAACTGTTTACCAAAATTTTGTAGTTCAATGTTATTCATCAATAATGCAGTCACCTTCTCGATTATTGATTATTTAAATTTTATAGTTGTGAATTCCTAAAATTGTATAACTGTACAGTGTACACTATTAATTAACTATTATAGCATTTTTGGAATCTTCAATAAATTGTTTCTTATTACCTGATCACTAATTTAAAATGTGGCTCTGAGTAATAAAGTAAAGAGTAACATATTAATTTTTAATTGATTTTCAGGATACTGGTATCTACCTAAATAAGAACTATCGATCGATCATCAATCATCGATACGATCGCCAATCTAAATCAAAACCAACCATTAGCAGAGGGAGGGGGGGGGGAGTAGACTTATGATGTCTTGATGACTTATCATGGGGAGATGCAGGAAAAGTGTACCATTCAACCGCAGAGAGGGTACCTTTCTTCTTCTCCTTCACCCACACAGTGACATACTATTTAATATTTATGCCGTCATGCGCCTTGATAACCAATAATGGTAGGACTCCTGTTTCTTCAAGTTCATGCCCCTTGGCATACGATCATTATGCCCTTTCAGCATTGCACATATAATTATTAGTGATGTGAGTCAATTTACTGGTCAGAGAATTTACCGTAAATTTACCGAGCATGTCGGAAAAATGGTAAAATTTTTTAAATTTTCCATCATTATATTCTAAAGACTAATAAGAACATAACACAACAAGAATGCAGTGGAAATAATAAGTCAATTAGGACACTTAAAAAAATAATTCAATCAATAAATCTGAAAAGAGCTTTTCTGTAACTAAACATACTCCAGTCTATTTCATTAGCTGAGTAGGCTAAATCATTCATTCATTCGAATCTAATTAATATTTTTATTTTATTTATTTATTTAACCATAAAAAGATAATTAAATAATACATTATTATTTAGTTTGTACTTTGTATGGAACAGTAAATAAATATAAGGGTGAATATACCCTATGCTCTTTTAATTGATAATACACCTTCCTCATCCCAAAAACTATTTATGTCTATGCCAATATGCTTAACATGGCCAAAATCAAAATTTTACCGATATTACCGTTTTTCGGTAAATTATCCAAGTTTTTAATTTACAGTAAATCCACATCACTTATAATTATTAATTATATATTAATGTTTAAATTGGAGAAGGGTTAACAAATTGGGAAAGCATAGAGAACATAAAACCCAGCCTGAAGGGCTGGGGTCCTGGTTTGAATCCAGGGTAAGTCATGGATTTTTTTATTTTTGTTCCCGAGCACCAGAGTTGGGAGGGAAGCCCCCTTACTAGTTATGCTGTAACCTTGCTGATGATGATAGCATACATGCAGAATTTATTTCTTGCATGGCCCTACCACAGGTTTGGTTAGATTTAAATGTGTTTTGAGTTTTGTTTTGTTAGCTGATTTTTTGTGGAGACGAGTTCCAGAAGGACGAAACACGTCATGGATTAAGTAAGGTAATAATCAACTTTAAATTATCTGCAGTTGTCATCAGCAGGTGAAAAGCCCCCAGCCCTTTAGGCTGGGTTTTATATTCTCTATGCTTTCCCAACCTGTCAACCCTTCTCGTGCAATCTAAAATAAAAATAAAGTTAATAATTAATAATTATATATAATATGTATTTGGGTTCAATCACCTACCCATCCATGTTAGCAAGGGATAAGTGGTGACGGTCAATCCTCAGACAGCAATGACTTCATAGAGACCTGTAACTCAATGCTTTCCAGATGTACAGGGGATGTTCTCCGTTTGACAAAACTGCAGCAGATCGGCCATCTTGCAGAGACTGGACCTTCGTAATGAATGAGGAGAACCAGAGCATATCTGACACTATCACATACGTATTGTTCCGAATATAGCGCGATGTTTTTTTCCGAAAATACAATCTCAAAAACAGCACTCGCGTTATTTCCGCGCGCTTGCATTTGAAATAGCGCCTGAACATAGGCCACGCCTCTATACAACTCCCGCGCATAGTCTGCTGCGCTTCGCCCCGCCCACCCACTCGAAGCCACTGAACTCGGCCGAACCTTGGGCGAAACTGTCTGCTAGTCGTCAGAATCCTTAGCCGTGATCACATCGTGACCTAGCTTGACCTACATAGATTTTGTTTGTCGGGGTTGTCTATCTACGTTGCTAAGAGTCTACGTAACGTAATAATGAGTGATGAAGGAGAAGATGAAATGGCTCAAGATGAACAAATGAAGACTGCTGATCGCGTGGAAAAGAAAGGTTCCTCTGCCTTACAAATCAGCAAGGGATTGCGAAGGAGCTAGGCCTAGGCCAACGACCATAGATACTAGGGCCTAGTATAACCCCCACCCCCCACCCCCCCCACGACGTAAACATTGAAGACCAGGAATCAGACTGGTGAACTGTGGTTGACATGTGAGCTTGTGCTTGGCCCTACCCTGTAAAAAACCATAGGCCTAGGCCCTAACATTGTTCAAAATGTTTTGTTGTAAGTGTTTCATGTACATTTTAATTTTCTTTGATTTTTTTCTTTTTTCTTGAAATGATTCTGAAAAATTGGGGGTCGTGTTATATTCGAGGTCGTGCTTTATTCGGAACAATACGGTAGTTGTTGGTTAGACCAGACATTGGCTGAGCTGGTCAGTCTCAGCTGGCAGTGGATTGAATAGGTATTTATTATCTAGCAGGCCTTATAATACTCTGCTACATACCGGTTCATGTCAATCAAAGCCTTTTTGTCCCCTGTTTTGGTAGGGCATATATTACAGTATGTGTATGCAGTCAGTATAAAATGATTGTTGTCTGAGGAAAACTTATCTAAAGCGTTGCGAACTGTCAGAGATGCTGAACCGTGAGACAAGTGGAAACTATGAGGAACAAAGATGTCTTGGAGCCTTTATTCATCATCATCATCCATCACCGTTTCCTGCTTCTGGGAGGGTTTCCATGTTTAAAGGCATTAGTTTTTTTATAAATGGATACAATAAATATTTTAAAAATATTTTATTGTACAAGGAGCTGTTCATTAAAATAGTAGTGCATCTGTACAAACAAATATTTAGACACTCAGATATAAAAATATCTGAAAAATAAAATAAATAAAGCAAAAGTAAACTAATAGTAATTTTGGATTGAAAGTTTACAATGCTGGTTTTACTTTTATCATTTTAAATTCCCCTCTTTATTGCTTTGGGAGACACAAATACTTTAACAGGTTTACACAAGTCAATGACACACGTTTCCGCACCACCCCTACTGTGTCCAGCTTTCCGTCCACTTCCCGTATTGAACGAGCCTTCGGATTCCGTCAAATCAAGCGCCAAGTTCACGTCAACTGTACACGCTTCGCTCCAAACCTGGTGTGAAAACAGCACAGTCGTCAAAAGTCTATAGTTTGTATTCAAAGTCTCTGTGTTTAACACTTTAGATTCCGTACTTTGTTTTCGGTTTTGAGACTTTGCATTGTTCGAGTTGGTCGCAATGTTGATCATGCAGAAGTTCAGGTTCTGGGTGTCAGATGGCGCAACTTCGTGATGTAGGGGGCGTAAGTCCACACGTCTGGGCACGATTAGCTGCGTCTGCTGATCGGGGTATTTTACCTTCACGCGTAGTTGGTTGACGGTGGCAAGGTTGTGGATTTCGGAGTCAAATGGAACGCCCAAGACTAGACCAGCGGTGAATTTCAAGGCGACGTCAATGTCACCAGTCGGCTCAGAAATTGAAGCCTTTGTCATTCGAACCTGAAATTGTTGAGCTAAATTATAAAGGAGAATGCAAAAAATTACCGCAATTTTTTTTTTGCAAACACTAGTTTTGTTCTTGCTAGGTTTGTCATAGCTACGTAGATAGGTTTCTTGCAATACTCGTCACCCTCCATACCGCTCTATAACCGGCATTTAGTAGACTTTCTGACTGAGGCTATGAGTGCAGCCGTTGATCATTTACTGAATCAATCCGCCACCATCCCTATGTCATCTCGCTACTGCAACGACTGGTGAACGATGGCAGGATAGTGTCAGGAAATATTAGGAACAGCAAGGAGGAGGCTGGAATGTGGTGGAAGAGTAAGAGTGGCAGGAGAGAAAAAGATGAAGAGGCCTATCTTCAACGCCGACCCAACGCAAAGTAGGACAATTATTGGCAACAGATAGTACCATATTTACTCAATTGCAAGCCGATAAGGAATGCAAGCCAACCCCTGATAAAAAAGTTAATTTAATAAAATAGTGTTGCATGTAAATAGGCTACTCATAAGTGTGTCATCAATTCCAAGCCAAGGTGCTTCTTTAAATTAAAAAAGGTGTGAAAAACGGAAGATAGGCTTGCAGTCATGTACATAAATACTGTAATGATGATGTTTTAATTAAGGTAACAACTAACAAATAACTTTAAATTAGCTGCAGTCGTCATCAGGTGAAAAGTTTTGTCGACCCCAGCCCTCCAAGCTGGGCTATATGTTCTCTATTCTTTCTCAACCTGTCAACTCTTCTCCAATCTAAACCAAAGTAGAATCAAAATAACTTTTCCCGGCTAACAAAACATTGTGTAATTAAAATAAAATACAGTAAGAACTCTCTTATCCGAGTTGGATGAGACCGGGGGCACCTCGGATTTGCGAAAAACTCGGATGGCGCGTTTCATTTGTTTATTTGCTCTCGTAGCATAGCCTGATGTGGTAAAATGATATATGACACATGTAATGGATAAAGGAACATAAAATACACACGATACACTTCATACAGGGTATACTAAATGATTTAATAGCTTGTAAATCAAGCTCACAAACACACGTACACAATTAGGCCTACATGTCGTAATAAAAACGTATGTCTAGGCCTAAACTCGACACAGTAGGCCTAGGCCTAGGCCTACAATGCAAACATAGGCCTAGGCCTAGGCCTAGCTCTCTTTCTCATGTGGGAAAACCTCTCACTACTATGCCCGCGCTGAAGCTCACGACGCAAGATAAGTCTGGGAAAGAAATAAGATAAGCCCAGGAATAACAATTCAATGCGTTGTGATTACGAATTTCGTGAATCGGTTGAAACATGATTGCATCTAGTTCCACAACGACCATCTTTGAACAGCTGTGTGTGAGATGGCTGGATCGTATGCGCACGCGCATGCGCGCGACGCACACTGAACTCTATATGCTCAGTGGGTGACACTGACGCTTACCGGCGATGCGCCCGACGCACACTGACCACTGAACTCTATATGCTCAGTAGACTGATGCACACTGCTCGAAAGTCGAGATATATCGCCGATCTATCTTCTTTGCACTCACTCGTAAGGCATGCCTACAAATGTATGCGAGTACATTTTAAAAAAGTGCGGCGCGGCGTCTGTAATTATTTTTATGTTTTATTTACGTATTTAAAACTTTAATTTTTTTTTTTTTTTTTTTTTTTTTTTTTTTTTGCGGCTCGGTTAACACGGTACATCGGATAAGCGGAGATCGGATAAGAGAGTTCTTACTGTATATGAATTTGCAGAAAATCCGCGGATGACATTGCCATGGGTACCCACAAAATTGAATTGGAAAAGGAAAAATTCATCGCCTCTTTGCACAGGGCCACACCAAACTCACCCGCAACTGAAATCAAAGCTTCATAATATCAACTGACTCTACAACAACTGTTAGCTGCTGACAACGATCTCCAGATGCAGTTATTGCTCACGTCAATATGTTTGTTTGCACGAGTTAAGTGAAAGTGTATAAAATCCGTTAAAACAGCAACCCTGCACTAGCGCCTATAGCCAGAGAAACTTTGCTTACACCGGCACTTTGAGTGTTACTAAGTGTGCAAATAATGCCAAATATACATATCTATTGTTGATACGCTAATCCAGTTATACGTCCACATTACATCTCCATTACAGCAGAGAGTATTCCAGCAAATGTGAAAGCGGTTCTACCTTTATAAGAAAATACTGAAAATGGAAAGATGAAGGCCCATCAGCAGTGCCCACTTAATAATAGTACATGCACATGAACAATTTACGAATGTAGTATGGGCAAATGGTAGGGGAGTGCGAGTACTCGAAATGTCGAGTTTTTTCGAGTTTTTTTTTATACTCGACATCGAGTCGAGTTTGGTTTTAGGCTCGAAGTTTTCGAGTCGAGTTTTAAACATATGAAATCCTATGAAAACTGAAAAGAACCATCATCACAGTAGGGCTAGGCCTACGTACAGAGACCTGGGCCTAGGCTTATTACAACCTAGGCCTACTACGTGTGTACTGTGACGGCAAAAAAGTAAGCCTTGGCCCTAGAGACTGCGTGCTTTCAAAATTATTACGATAAACAACAACGGAGACTTGGATGCGGGAACCGGGAATAGGACTAGCTAGGCCTACACGGCGTCGAAAACAAATATCCTTTATTGGTTTCGTTGCGTCTTTATCACTAATATTTCAGATCAACTATCGTGAAGAAAGAATGCCAGTGAACATTCCATTAATGCACTTTTTACGTATTTTAAAATCGTAGTTGGCGACGTAGTTTGACATGTTTTATGTCTGTTCCTTCAATCTTCCATCTTTGCTTTGATGCCAGTGTTTGATGACGCGAGCGACGCGTGGCGCGCTCCGTCGGCCATCGCTAGAACTAGAGTCGATAAAGAAGGTAAGGTAACTTCTTTATCGACTCTGCTGGAACCATTCAAGGGCGCGGAATATTCAAATATGCTGAAATAGCATTGGAGATGCCTAGACCGCGAATATTATAATGCGAGTGCGAATTTGGAGGATTTTTTTTTCGGATTAAAACATCGCAGCAGTATTATTATGGGGCCAGGAACAAAAGATAACACACTGTATAATTATAATTTTATTGAAATTGACCAGCACAAAGGGCAGGAAGGCCTCAATAGCCTGATACAAGTACAATGATGTATTTTTTATAAGGTTGCCCATCGATGTTAAATGCCAACATCGACATCGAATCAAAAAAAAGATGTCAAATCGCGATGTCGAAATTTTTCCGACATCGACATCAAAACCAAAAAATCGACATCGAAATTCCAAAATTCGCCTTTGTAGCTGAAATATTAGTCCTGGGTTCGTTCAGTACGAAATAATACGCGTGAGAAGTTACATAAAAAACGGAGCAGTAGGTATGTATCATGTTTCCCGAGAACGCCAAGTAGTGTCAACACTAGTCCGTGATGCAGGCCGGCCGGCGAGTTCTCCCCCCCCCCTCACCCCGCCCGCTCCTAGGCAATAGCTGATCAGTGATCTGGCTCAACTCGGCCGCCGGGCTGCATGGAGTGAGGCAAATACTACGCGACTATCTCTCTCTCCCTTGCTGCAGACAAGTTTTATCAGCACCTCTCACACGTGCGTGCAGGCAACAGCTGATATGGTGTGTACTGTGTAGCAGGCTATTAGTACTGACGACGGAAATTCAGAGGCACTCAAGGTCGACAAGATAACAAGTGAAGTAGGCCTACATGTTACAGCCTTCTTTAATCAATGACGTTAGGAACAAAATCATTTCAATTTATTTTACATAAGACTTGTTTTTATTACGAAAATATAAAAATAAATATTATAAAATAAAACGAACAATAAATAACTGTTCTGTAACAAAAAGTCTGTATTAAAAATCACCACACAAAAAACAAAAAATATCCAACATTATAATAAGAATTTGTTAAAAGATAACTGCAGATTGCAATGGATATTACAACCGACTGAAGAGAACACGTAACACAAGTGAAACAACGTCGATGACTGGATGTACCACCCTCGCAGTCGCACATCCCTTGACCAACCTCAATCTTGGCGGCAAGGTCGCTGACCCCGAGTGCAGGCAGTGAGAGCTCGATGCGGGGAGGGGGCGGG
Organism: Sweltsa coloradensis; assembly: GCA_024449915.1. Lineage (NCBI taxonomy): Eukaryota > Metazoa > Arthropoda > Insecta > Plecoptera > Chloroperlidae > Sweltsa > Sweltsa coloradensis. The sequence continues at coordinate 21,475 of JAMZAV010004075.1, forward strand.
GCGTAGCCAGCCGGCCGATTGGCCAGTGCAGGCGAGGCGACATTAGACACGTCAGTGTGCGCGCGCTGTCATTAAAAACTCGCGATGAAAAAGTTGTGAAAATGATGGGGACAAAATTAAGAGACCGTTTTTGGGGGGATTTTATTTTTTTATGCGCTTTATATTATTTTAATATTTATACTTGAAATTGGCAATTTTTGGATTTGGCAAAAAATACAAAATATCTATATCATAAAAATCGATTTGATGTTTTAAATAAAAAATCGATGTCGAAAATTTGCTTCGACATCGATTATTAATCGATTAATCGATGTCGATGGGCATCCTTAATTTTTTATATGTTTACAACAGAAAAATCGTTGTGTTCCAAGTCGACCGACAAAATAAAAAAATTAAATTTTGAAAAGAATACTCGACTATTTAAAGGAATACTCGACTCGACTCGACTCGAATTCAAAATGTGCAACTCGCACACCCCTAGCAAATGGGGTTAAAACTAGATGACAATTCAATTTTGTAGGGAGTAAGCCCCATTTTGACTATTGCAGTCAGTGACCATCTTCCTTACTTACTCTCCTGAGTAGGGAATAGGGATGCACATCAATACTTTTTTCATTATCGATAATCAAATTGGTAATGTCATTATCGAATCGATATAATCACCAACAAAGCCTGTTCCAACCTATAAGTGGAACCTCAAGTGTGGCAAGTGTCATGTGTTTGGCTTCCGTTATTGCCTGATGGCACAAAAATCTTGAGTATGACAACATCAGCCCAGCCAGTGCATGGCACAATGTGAGGTAATCTCTGTCTTAAGAGTTTGGTTCATGCTACTATTGAGCAATTATTTGGTATTTCGAAAATCGAGAATGAATATTGGTTATCGATTATTGAAATAATATCCATTATCCATTATCGATCGATAATATCGATTATCGTGTGCTTCCCTACTCCTGAGTGATCAAGACCTCGTGTCGAAACGTCTCGTGTTTTTCTTTGTTTAGTAGGTAGGTACATCTTTTAAGTTTTTATTCATCAACAAATTCGTAAGCCGACATCACATCTCGATGGTAAGAAGTTGGATCCTATCCCATACCCAATATATGAAGACATTTTAATATAAACAGTCCAAATAATATTTGTCCGCTCGTACTCACGTTAATGTTGGGCCTAGGCGGAGACGCCGGCGCTGCCACCTGAAGTAACGGCAGCAAACTACGGGCAACTGCGCCTGGCTTGGTCTCCTCTAGTAGGGACATCTCTTTGAACACCGACAACGTGAACGCTTCCGGCTGAATCAGCTGTTCACTGAGGTACCTGGAAGGTCAGAGATACAAGCTAGACATCGGGTGGAAGGAAGTGCACTCTTAATCTGTTCACATATCAATATCAACTCATTACAGTTGTTCAAAAATATTCAGTTTTGCAGGGTAACAGCAAACTTTCAATTTTACTGATAGGTCTAGTTTGAGTGATCATATTTTTCAGGGCACTATAACTTACGTAGGCCTACGTATAAATTTATTTAATTTATTGGAAATATTGGATTTGAAATATATTTCAAACAAATAACTTAAGTTACTGAATCAATGGCAAACTTAAGGGCATTTAAAAAAAAAATACAAAAAAAAAGTAGGTCTATAAACTTTTTCGATACATAGATAAAACAGGGGTCAGTTGCAATACAGTCAAACCCGCCTAATACGTTTTCGAAGTAGATAGATAGATATAGTTTTATTGATTTTGCCATAGATAAATACATAAAGTAGTAGAATATGTGTGCAATAATAATGATGTGTTATTACACAATAATAGGCCTAATTATAGTATGAAGTAATAGAATACAGGCCTATACAATAATAGTGATAAGTAGTCATTAGAATATAGGCCTATATACAATAATAATGATAATATGATGAATACACAATTATAGTATTGGGATTGGGTAATATAATATAGGTAGGTATAGTACAATATTAAGGGCAAGGAGGACTGCTCGCATTTGCAGAGTCCACTTAAACCTTAAATTACATCTAGGCTACTGAACCAATTGACTCAATTTTTTTTAACTTACAGATAACTAATGTGAAATTGATTCTTGATATCGCGATTTACGAAAATTTGCAAACTTCAATTCTAAAAAACAGTGTGAAATGTAAACTTTTTTGTGTGCCCGAATATAAAAAAAATTAAATAGGGCCTATCACGGCTCAATTGTCGGGTACTAAACAAGCTACATTCCAAATTTCATCGAAATATCTTTCTTAATTACGCCGCAATCTTAATTTTAATTTGGAAGTTTTTAGCCACTGATTGTGCTGCACTCTGAGACTCGTGGTGGTGGTTCAGTGAAGTTTCTAGTTTCATTCTTGTCCTAGTCCAGGTTAGTTAGCCCCAAGGCAAAATACCGACCCTTCTAGGCTAAGGAATGTGCACTGCGATTCACGGCTCACATCGAGTGGACAGAGATGTTCTTTTCACTAGCCTATCCTCTCCCTCTCCCCCAACCCGGCCGCAAACCCGGCACCAACCATAAACAGTCATCGCCTCGTAATGGTTTGTTTAGAAAACAACAAGTAGGTTGAAAGATTGATCCCCTCTGAGTCATTATGTGAAAACTTGTCAACAAGAAAATGCACATACAACACACACTCGCACTCGCACTCGCACTCACACTCACACTAACACTTGCACTCACACTCACACTCACACTCACACTAACACTCACACTTGCACTCAAACTCACATGCACTTGCACACGCACTCGCTCAGTCACAAGCACAAGCACTCACACGCACACGCTTACATGAATGAACTAAACTAAGGTTTGTAAATACTGTAAATATAGTGTAAATCTCATCAATCATCCTTGAATCATTCATTGAACGCATCAATTAATCATTATTCATAGATAGTACATAATATTAGATAATAGAGTAACTGTTGTTTTAATTATTTGAATGCCAAGACACATGTTATTGTGGTATAGGGCTTGCCCTAATTTCTAGCTACTGTCATTATGTCTTGACAGGTATATTCACTGATATTGTATTATGTATATTATGTATCTTGTCACTACGTTTTGAAAATAAATAATAATAATAATAATAATAATAATAATAAAAAAAAAAAAGCATCCAGCAGCCAAATATTGACATTGTTAAATCAATAAGATGGATTCACAAAGGAGATTTGTTTGCTGAAACCGAAGGATTTATGTTCGCCATCCAAGATCAGGTTATAAATACCAACAACTATAAAAAATTCATCATCAAATCCAATGACAATGATATGTGTAGAAAATGCAAAAAGTTTACTGAGACAATAGACCATGTTATAGCTGGGTGTCCTTCAATTGCCAACACGTGGTATCTCAGTAGGCATAATCAGGTAGCAAAGATAGTTTATCAACATCTAGGAATGAACGCACATCTACTTGTCAATCCACCTCCTTATTACAAGTATTCTCCTGCACCTGTGATCGAAAATGCAGAATTTATAATGTATTGGGATAAACAGGTTATAACAGACAAAACCATAGACCACAACAAACCGGACATCATTTTATGCGATAAATCTAACAGAATTATAATAATAAAATAAATAAATTTTATTTAGAGTCTACCCACTCAGTTATATAACTGATTTTCAGTGGGGGACTTTAAATCAAAGCGACCAAGCCAACCCTGCAGGCCCCGACGCAATCGACGAGTGAGCGATAACCAACCAAAGATCGATATTTTTTTTAATAGGAAATATAGCAATCAGTGGTATGGACAGTGCAAACACCCGCGAATCAACGCCAGAATCAACAAGGCCGATTCAGAACAACTCTGAAATTTTATTATGTGCTTCGTTGCTAGGACGGCTCCAAAGTCACCGTTTACAAACTCCTAAGACAAGAACTGGTGGACTTAAGTCCAAATCAGAAGTTAAAAAACTTCTGACTTAAGCGGGAATCGAACCCTGGACCTTCTGCATTGGAAGCAGATACGCTAACCACAAGACCAACGAGCCATATCTAATTGACATCGCGATCCCCATGAGTAAAAATATTGAGAACACCGAGAACACTAAGGTGGAAAAATATCAAAATTTAAGTCAAGAAATAACAAGAATTTGGAAAATGAAAACTGTTACTGTCGTGCCTATCGTGATCTCAGCCACTGGAGTCATACCATCTTCCCTCTCTGCCAGCCTACAATGCCTGGGCCTGTCTCCAAATCTCTACATCAGCATGCAGAAAGCAGTCATCCTTCAAACGTGCCACATAGTCAGAAGATTTTTGCAGTAATCACTCTCTTTCTCTCTCTCTCTCTCTCTCTCTAAAAGATTTTGCCATACAATTGCTCCACATCCCATTCTTGTATTCCCTTTGTCTCTATCACTCTTTCCTATTGGATCCTATCCTATCCTATCCTATGGAGGTGTGGTCATGCCCTTCTTAATTATAAATATGTCAATTGTGAATGGAGAGGTTCCTAAGAACTGGCTATTAGCAGAAATTGTTCCTATACCTAAAATTAGTAAAGCCAAGGCCCCAGAAGAGTTCAGACCAGTAAACATGCTACCAGCCTATGAGAAAATTTTGGAAAAGGTGATATATAACCAACTACTAGAGTATGTTTATGATAGTGATATTCTACATCAAAACCAATCTGGTTTTCGCAGTGGTCACTCATGTGAAACCGCAATTCAATTAGTTATGGAAAAGTGGCTCAAAGAATTGGAAGATGGCAACTTTGTTATAGCTGTATTTCTTGACTTCAAAAGAGCATTTGAAACATTAGATAGAGACCGTTTATTGGAAAAACTAAACAAGTATGGTGTAAGAGGCAATGCTCTGAATTGGTTTAGGAGCTATTTAACAGGCAGAAGGCAGATAACAAGATACTGCAATGAAAAATCCGATGAAGCTTATATTAACTACGGGGTACCACAAGGGTCTGTCTTGGGTCCTCTACTTTTCATACTGTACATAAATGATATATTTAATGTTAGTGTAGACGAATTTCTGGTATTCATTTATCTGTTTGCAGACGATACGTTACTGTCATACTCTGGAAAATGTTTGAAAGATGCCTGTCAATTATTAAATTGTTTCCTAAAAAAACTCCTAAACTGGCTGAGGGCAAACAAGCTTAAACTAAATGTAACCAAATCTAAATGTATGTTGATCACATCATCAAAGGTGATGAAAAACAGAATTTTGAATCAAATCCTATCCACAATATAATGGTGGATGGCAAGACTGTCGAGTTTGTGAGTGAATTCAAATATGTTGGTATAATACTAGATGAACATCTCAGTCTGAAAAATAATGTGAACTATGTTATTAAAAAAATTAGTAAAAAGATAGGCTTCTTGGCAAGAGCAAGTAAGTTCTTGTCCTACCCTACAAGACTTTTAGTTTTTAAATCGATCATATTACCTCACTTTCGATTACTGTGGTACTATGCTATGGGGTATTGACAACATGAGCCTAGATGCATTGCAGAGATTGCAGAGTAAAGGTCTAAAATTGTACTAAAATGTGACAGGTTTACTCCAACTAAAGAAGTATTGCAAAGAGTCACATGATATCTGTAAAACAAAGAATAGCGTTAAATGTTTTAGTTTTTATCTATAAGTTAGAGCAAGGAAGTCTACCTAAGTACTTGTGTAATATGATAGATCATAACAATGATGATAATTGTGTACATAACTTGAGGAATAAGGATCACATAAGTATTGGTAGAAGGAAATCAGTTCGATCCATGCATTCAATTTTTTATAGTGGTTTTAAGGATGTATAACGAACTGGAACCAGCATCAGAATGCTAAACATGTACAGGAGTTCAAAGATAATTGCCTTGGCATTTGTAATAAGAAATTTCCATGATATTTTTATGTTTACTGATGTAACATAAATAGCTGTACTTGCTAAATAAACATATACAATACATACAATCTCTATTTGCCTTTCTCTACCCTTTCATCATGTCGAGAATGATAGATCCGATCCGCCACTGGATGAAACGGATTCATTTTCACTCGCATAAACTGGCAGCCTTGAACAGCCACGTTTGTTTTCTGGACTCGTGCGTTCAACTCGGCATTACGCCCAAGGGCCTATCCATCCCTGCCCCCCTCACAGGGTTGCCAGACTCCACCAGAGAGACAATCGCGTTACTAGGCCTCAAGCAAAACTTGGAACTAACCAAAGCTGTTCTAACAGAATACAACACTCTGGCCCAAACACATTCCATTTCTTTGATCAGCAACATTAAAATCTCACTTCTCGCGCGGCCTCACCTACTCCCAAGCATCAACAACATATTAATTACAGCCAACAAAGTATTAAAGCGCCATGCCTCAAGGCATTTATTCAAACTATCCAAACTGATTAACCACTACTTGGGACTCAACATTCCATTGCCTACGAGCCTAGCAAACCCCCCTCCCCCCGCGCCGCCGCTTCTTGGAAGCAAGCCCTGCCTCGCCGATGTGCTAGGCCTAGGCGGACCGAAGCCTGGCATTCCGATGCTACCTAGGCGCCAGCCCCTACCCATGACGGGACAGGCCACGCCCACGCCCACCATCGACCCTGAAGAGCAGACGACGCAAAAAGATCGCCCTAAGTCAATTGTAAACCTCTCCAAACACATTCTCACGGACCCCGAGAAAGAAGTCCTAGAAAGAGGTTTATCTTTTGCACCGACCCCGAAATTCGACCACTTTGCGTTGGTAAAGGACGTTCTGACCTTCGCCCGGAGACTTAGGCTGAACTACTTTTTCAGTCAGAACCCTTACCAACCTAACTCGGACAAAATACTCGACCCAGCTGTCGCAAAATTCCGCGCAAAATCAGACTGGGAACCGGATCCTCTACCAGCCGACCACCCACTAGAACTCTATCTGCAAAGCCTACTGGCACAAATATCAGCACCTACATTCACTGACAGTCTAAAAAACAAACATAACCTCACTTTTCGTCAACGTTCAGCCATCAAATCTCTTCAAAATAACCACAACATCATTTTGCTACCAGCTGACAAGGGATCAGCAGTAGTTATTCAAGAGCTCGACGACTACAAGGCTGAAGCCCACCGCCAGCTCTCAGATACAGACACCTACAGACCACTGACAGAGGATCCGACCTTGAAATACCGTAAGCAAGTAGCAGACTTCCTCAACCTCCATGGCAAGGCACAGGGGCTCAATGTCACCACTATAGCCACCTTAACACCTTTGGAAGTGCGTACGCCCACCTTCTACATGCTACCGAAGATACACAAACCAGGGAATCCAGGCCGGCCAATCATCTCGAGCTATAACTCACCCACGGAGAGAATCTCAGCTTTAGTGGACCACCATTTGCAGCCACTGGTGAAACAACTAGACTCGCACATCAAAGACACCTACGATTTCCTGGACAAAATAAAAAACTGAACATGCCCCTCCCCCCGGAACCATTTTAGTAACCATCGACGTCACTTCTCTATACACTAACATACCGACTACTCAGGGACTCGCAGCCATGGAAGCTACCTCAACACTAGGCCTACCACTCCACACCAAGCACCCAGTTCCTAGTAGGTCTGGCCCGGATGATCCTCACTCTCAATAACTTTACCTTCTCAGAAAAACATTACCTTCAAACTAAAGGCACAGCTATGGGCACCCGCATGGCCCCTTCCTATGCGAACCTGTTTATGGGAAAACTGGAAACAGACTTTCTGAAGGACAACCACTCACGCCGACACTGTGGCTACGCTTCATTGACGACATCTTCTGCATCTGGACCCACGGGATGGGAACACTTCTCCCATTCCTGGACGCCCTGAATTTGAACTTCCCGGTGAAGTTCACGTGGAACATTTCAGAAAATCAAGTGACATTCCTAGATGTGGACCTATTCCTGGAGGAAGGCCAATCAGAACTAAGGTACACTTCAAGCCTACCAACAGCCTCCAATATCTCCACTTCGACAGCTGCCACCCTCATCTATGAAGCAGGCCCTACCTTTTTCCATGGCCACCCGGGGCCGGAGAATATGCTCCGACAGGAGGACTTGGCCGCATACTGCAGCAAAATCTCGGAAGCCTTCAGCACCGAGGCTACCGCCTAAACTGATCCAACAGCAGATGACTCGTGCCCCCAGAGACCCAACCACTCGCACACAAGGGAACACAATCCCCCTCATCACCCAGTGGCACCCTGGCCTACATGCCCTCAACGGCATCATGAAGAGGAACAGTCATCTGCTGAACACCTCGACCCTGACCAAAAACCTCAACATCCCGCGGGTAACATTCAAGAGTCCGCCCAACATACAGGACTTGTTGGTTAAATGCAACCCTGGGAGCAGGACCGACACACCCCAAGTAGCCCTACCACCTGCCTCCTACCCCTGTGACAGCGCTCGCTGTAAAACATGCCAACTCAATCTACCCACCGGGTCGTTTACAGCGAGAGCCACGGACAGAACATACGCCATCCAGGGACACAACACATGCCAAAGCACCAACGTCATTTATCATTGAGGTGCAGTAGATGCCCAGCTGAATATATAGGCCTTACTACCAACGCCCTCAACACACGTATGAATGGCCATAGACACGATACCAAAGCAGGCAACATTGAAAAACCAGTGGCCCTACTGCTGCATCTCACAACCTGCCTTTCAACGAATGCTACCAAGGCCAGTGTTGTGAGAGCCCTACCTGCCCACTGCAATGAACATGAATTGAGGAGGTGGGAGCTGGCTCACCAGTGGATTACCAACTCGAGGCTTCCCCCTAACCTCAACATCCGTTTAGGGTGTACTCCACTGCTCTCCCCCCCCCCCCCCTCCTAGTTCTCCTGCACTCCACCCCCACCCAACAGCGCCACTGGCGTGACTTGTAATAACTGTATATATCTGTACAAACTAGTTTAGTTAACTCTCCGCTCTCGTCGAGTGAGCAAGGCCCTGTTTGGCCGAAACAGTTTCGACGTTTTCTTTGTATTATGTTTATTTATTTGTGTCTTTCTTCTACGAAACCCCTGCAGTCACCGACCAGGTAAGCTGTTGGGTTCCTTTCCACACCCCTACTTAACATTGTTTTATAGATAGAAACTTTTATTGATTTTGTTATCACACTCATCTTTATTATTATTTTGTTAATTAGATTAATTTGTCTACAATAATATGTGTACTATACTTATGTTTTCACGCTGTTATAATGTAAACTTTTGTTGGGCTTGGGCCTCACCCCGCCTTGTGTATACCAGGACGCAAATGTACCTGAGATTGTTTGAACAATAAAGAACCACTATAATAATAATAATAATAATATATTATCTTCTTTTTTGAAAGTGCCAGCTCAAGAAAAACTAAGCTTCATGCAATTAAAATGCAATTTATTATTATGTACTAATTGGTTTATATTTATTCATATTCATATTTCTTTAACAGTGCGTATACCGACGCCTATCTGTGACGTGTGTTTATTCGTGTTCCGGAATGTACTTTCCCGCTTGATAGCATTAGCAAGTGGAATTATCATTTGATTTGTGGAAAAGAACTGGTTGAACACAATCTTGGTTCACATCATGCCGGCGCGTGTATTGAGAAACGGCGTATTTGACGAGGGGATAAGGTACCGGTCTGTAAAAAGACGGCACTTGCTAGGTCTTCCATGTTCGAATCACGGCTTGGGCATTGATAACATCATCATAAATAAATTAAATTAAATTAAATTCACAATAAATTCATAATAAAATCGTATTGTATTCAATATGCAACGTTTCCAATAATAGATACGCATTGCCTTGTTATCATTATTCGTGCTTATTTGCAAATAAATATATTGGAAATTAGTGATGCCGAATGAATTGAGTTCTATTCCCGGTTCGATGAGTGTTTCAAGTTTCAACCTAGCAAAAGCATACAACATTGTAGCAAACACTGAAAGTGAGTTATTGTTTACCCTAACTAATTGTGTAACCAATAAACATAGACGTATTTTGTATGTTTTTACAACTATTGTAAGGGATGGATTCTTTACTGACTGGCATAATACTAATAACATTAATTGTTTTTATGAAGTGACTGACAGAAGCTGTATGTCATACATACTTATTACTCAGTCGGTCATTGTTGTTATAATGAATATGTCCTAGGTATGCGAAATAGTCTGTAAAATACTACAAACGTCTCTAGACCACATAAAAGATAACGGAGGTGGATTTTTTTACATAGAAGACGAAACTCGTTTGGTAATTTACAGGATGTGGTGTGGTCAACATTGTTGTATTGTAGTGGGTGATGGCGGGTCGGAGGGAGGGGGGGGGGGGAGTTGTACCCCTTCATCTGCACTCTAGGTCACGGACTCTTCTCCCTGGCCTTGCCATTCATTCGGATGAAAACGACAAGCTGGACACACACTCACACAGTCACACTCACACTTATACTCACATTCACACTAACAGTCACACTCACACTACACTCACACAGTCACAGTCACACCCACACTCGCACAGTCACACTCGCACTTGCACTCGCACTCACACTCACACTCACAGAGTCACAGTCGCACTCGCACTCTTACTCACACTCACACTCACACTCACACTTGCACTCGCATTCACATTCACATTCACAAGCACACGCACTTGCACACGCACAAGCACTCGCACTCAAATTATACAGTTGGTTCTTTTTAGTATCAATGATGTTTGCTGATTAGAATTTTCTGTTTTTGTCATGTTTGCAATTTCTATAATAATATGAATATAAGACCTCATCTCTTTTGATATATTTGTATTCTTTTTAAACCAAGCTCCCATTATTTCGCATGGTCAATTATATTTTTGTTGTTTAGCTAGGGGTTTGTTACCCTCATATAGCCAGGACTTCACAATAGACTAGGTTTGGCAGAATCAGAGCAGTCATAAAATAGATTGTAAATCCTAGCCTAAAGGCTCAGCTACCAATTCGTTCAGTTCTTGTCCTGCTATTATACAAATTACAATGGATGATCACTCTGTGACCAGCAACTTGACCAGGATTGGCTCAAAATTTTCTGACGTAGCAGAGAAAGGAACGTTCTTCTTTCACACCCCCTGTCAATCAAAAAACCCAGCGACGAAAAGGGCTTGCCGGGATCGAGACACTTAATGATATAAAATACACAGGATACATGATGAATTGATGAATGATGAATAATGAATAATGTTAATATTAGGCCTAGGCCTACACATTTAATTGATATACGTAATGACTAATGACGTTCATATAAGGATTTTGATTTGATGTGCTCACAAATATTTTGCTACTATATATTATCATATTATATTACATACATATTATATATAGGCTCTAGTTTGTAGTTTTAAACGTTTTGATGGAAAAACGTAATAAAAATAATAATTAAAAAAAGCGAGGGGCCCTTCCACGACAACCTTACAGTGCAATGGGCATCCCGCGTAAAAACAACAGTACACCAACACCAGACATGGTAGGCGGGGTCTCGAGCGCGCACTCACTATCTTGCAGGCAACAGTCGGGAGCATAATCAAGTGTTTTTCATTGTTTTTACCACATTTTCGAGACTCCGTGACATCTTCAGCCAATCAAAAACACTTCATCCATCCAGCCGCACAAATCCGCGAAGTATTTATCTTGCGCGGAAGGCCTATCTAATGTTTTGGCACTGTTCTACTTTTCAATATAACATTGTGAGGAAACTTTTTGCTGTCATTTAAGAGCACATAAGGAGGCCCAAACAAAACATCCGCTGGCCTTTTCATAGACCCACACTCGTTACGTACGAGTTCGGAGATGGACATCAACATCATTCACGTAATGCATACGCCTCGCCATGTGAAGCGAGACAGAACACAACACGTAAACACGGCATCTGTCTGTCTTTCTAGTTCCGAGCCGGCTGGCGACCGACAGGCTCACATGAATTAGAGAGACAGAATGCGCTGCGCCGTAAGGTTGCGCCGTGCGCGCAATGCCTGAAGGCAGCTACGTGCAGAAAAAAACATCGCGTTTGCACATTGCAAGGCTAGTACGAACGTTGTATTTTGAAACATCGCTTCAAATGTGAATCGGGAACTATCTCGCATGCAAGAAATTGGTCGAGATGTATATCACGGGCCAGCAAGACATTAAATCGGCGGTTATTATCGCGTATTAGGCGGAAAACGTATTGCACAGGAACATTTTGCGCGGGAAATTTTAACATTACACTTATGGATGTATTTTTGGATCCTACGTTTTTGGACGTAACCAGCGGCAAAACATAGGAAAGGGAACGTTTTTGACGGGTTTGACTGTATAGTAAATACTAGGTAGTAAATACTAAGACGAAGCAACATTCACTGTACATAAATTACATAAAGTCAAATACTAAGTAGTAAGGAGACAACATAAATGTTTTACTAACCTCTGCGTGTCTTCAACTTGCTCCAGGAAGTGTTCGCAGAGAGCGAGTGCAGACGTGTTACTCCCGCGCACGATGTAGACCAGCTGTAGAGCCAGGGCCTTGAGCTTGAACTGCTTTACTGCCGCCAGGTCTTCCTCTCTCAGCCCGACAAACAAGTGCTGCAGCCTGTGACAGAGACGGACAACGTTGACAGATAATCAGGAGGAGATCGGCAGAGAGCGAGAGCAGACGTGTTTACTCCCGCGCACGATGTAGACCAGCTGTTGAACCAGGGCCTTGAGCTTGAACTGCTTCACTGCAGCCAGGTCTTCCTCTCTCAGCCCGACAAACAAGTGATGCAGCCTGTGACAGAGACGGACAACATTGACAAATGATCAGCAGGGAGATAGGCAAAAGCAGGTATTTCAAGATTTTCACCGCTAAAAACCATACATTATGAATCATTTCCAACACCATTCACCGCTTTTTGGGCAGAACTAAACCAAAGATGCAAATAAGTTCCACCACAAATACCTGCCTTTGAATTCTCATTCATAATTACATTTTATTTTTATTGTAATCTGAAATTCTTTAACATAGTCCCACACCCAAAATTTAAAAAAGGTACCTATCAGGGAAGAGAGATATAGAGCTTTCAACTAGGCCTAAATGAAGAATTTTTTACCACTGCTCTTCTCTTTGGTATAATAAAAACAAAAAGACTTTTATTTTCCGCCAAATACCTGCCTCTAGGAATAGGCTTATCCATTCAGAGCAAGACGACACTAAACAAGACCTATTTTATGCAGATCGTTACTTATACGTCAAAAAACGGACTATAGGAGATACTAGAGAAGAAACCTATCAAGAAGCAGCATAGATAAGATTCCGGGGGAGCAGTGAGAAAGACAAGGATAAACAGACTGGAGATGCTCAGTGTAGCAAAGTTAGGTGACAGGATGGGAAGGATACGGTTGAGATGGTTTGGACACAGTATGAACGAATGAGGGAAGAGAGGATGCCCAACAGAATGTATGAATGACGAACTGAGAAAGATGAGGGGGAGGCAAGGACAGAAACACAGTTGCTCGGTGTAGCAAAGTTAGGTGACAGGTTGGGAAGGACACGGTTCATGGTTTGGTCATCATAAAGAACAAATGATGGAGAGAGGATGCCCAAGAGAATGTATAAATGAGGAACTGAAGGAAGAAGAGGGGGAGGCAAAGGAAGAGGTGAGACCATAGCAGGAGTCCTGCAGCCAAGGATGAGAGTTGGAAGGATGTGAAAGATATGATTGTGAAAGGATAGAAAAAAGGGGACAAATTGATTTCCAGAAGCGGGAAACGCTGATGGTCTGGATATTAGAGACGGCCAAATATAGTATTGAATTACACACCTGTACACCTGAAGTGATCAATACTTTTTTATTAGTACCATAATTACAAAATAAAAACCCAATTTGAAGTTTCCATGTGAGTTGAAAACGGGGGTAAGCCACCTCAAAAGTGAGTGAGAGAGAAAAAGGGAGGCTTGTCTCTACTGGTTGACTACCGTATTTACACACATAAAAGCTGCACTTTTTTCCCAATTTTGATCCCCTCAAAAACCCACTGTGGCTTATCTCCGTGCGTGAAAAAAAATCATCAATTTTACCTCAATATATACGTATATTTGAACAGTGCGCGCTTCGAAAGGTTGCTACGTGGGGTCCGCCATACTCTAAGCCATACCGCAACATTGTCCGTGCATCATCATATCTCTCGGGAGGATACAATGCCACTGGCTACTAGAGGCATTTTATACGACAATATATGCACGGCATTTGACACGAAGCCAAATGATGCACACGCACTCAGTATCCCCCCTCCGAATCACAGGCTTCCCACCGGTCGACCAGTCTCTCTCCTCTCTCTCGTCTCACCTTCAGTAACTCTGGCAGTCAAGTTAGCAAGTTCGTCATGTAGGCGTTTGTAGTTTCTGCGCTTACTCGTAATTGTCACGTTGCTTAACGTACTGCATTTTAAATAAATTACGATGCCAGCGTTACACATTAATAAAACAATGAACAGGCCACTTTTTTGGCCGACAAAAGATTGCTGCTTTCCTGGAAGACAACCCTACAGGCCACTCTTTCAAATGGTCACGCTTGGTTGCGAGTAGGGGAAGGAAAATAAATCATGGCAAACCATTAAAAATAATAAAACTACCAATTGTATTGTCTCTGTTTGAATTGGCTAACACATTATTCGTCACTATGCATCTATTCCAACATTTTGGGCTGCGGCTTATATGCGTTGACAAAGAGTTTTTCTAGAATGGCACCCTAAAAACTAGGGTGCAACTTATTTCGTGGGCGGCTTATATGCGTGTAAATACAGTAGATTGATGGCATCATAAGCCAAATGGCATTTGAGAAGAAGTTAAGAAGATAATTCAGGCTCTTAGATTAAAATGGTTCCCATCCCAGCATAGATGTAAGTACCGACTTACTTGAGACAGTGCTGCAGCAGCTGCGATATCGAGTTCTTGATGATGTTCCCCTGCTGCGTTGCGAGCGTCTGTGGGTTGGACCAGAGCTTGTTAGCCAGGACCTTGGCCATCAGCAGCTGGCTGCCGATGTACAGCGCGAGGAACTGCGCCGCGCCACTCACGGAGCCGTCGATCTCCGACAGACAGATCAGGTTCTTCTCCGCGGCCTCGAGGAGCTTCGCGCGGACGCGAGGGTTCGTCGTGGAGTCGATCTTCGATATCATCGAGTCGAGGAACTCTGCCGTTCCCGTCTCCTCGGGGAGCAGCTCAGAAGAGCGGAGGGTGCCGCCGAGCTGTGAAATAAGTTTCAATGGTGAGTAGTAATATTAGGATGATTCTGATTCTAAGCTAAAATTAAAGTGAGGCCAAAATGAAAAAATATTAAATTCACATGCCATTGAAAAAAGATTAAAATTTTTGTCCTTGTTCCATGTTTGATATAGAGACTAAAAACATTTCATTGACCAAAAATGAAAGTAAATGTGTACCGTATGGGAAATATACAGATGAGAAGAGTAACAGTCATGTACATTGTACGAGTATTGTTAACGTTTGTACCCTACATTTTCAATCCCTAACAGTTGAAGATAATCTGACGCTCTAGGCCTACTTTGTAGTAGAGATGGTTCTAGAAATTACCTGGAGCCGATTTTAAGATCCGGGTATTTTTCGTGACCATTTTTACTTTTTAGGCTAATTCACCGGTTTATTTTACGCGCTACGGTGATGCGGTCGTTCCCACGGAGCCTGCCCAACGAGTAACTCGAGTCGACAGCAGAACATGTTGTAAGCTAACACGTGCTTCCGTCCGTATGACTCTCCGCCCGTCCGCCCACCCAACGAGTCGATGCCCATGCCTACGAGTGAGTGCAAGTGAGATAAATGCGGAGATATATCTCGAGCAGTGTCATTGTCATGGCATCATGCGTGATCTAGGTGCGCGTTCAATACAGCCAACTCAAAGCTGACCGGCTAGAATGTATGGAACAAAGATAATCGGTGTGGAACTAAGTAAAAATTGGCAGATTGGCCGCCACCTGTGACGGACCCCTCGATGCCCCTCCCACGAGGGAGTGAGAGAGAGGGAGCGGTGAAACAAGAGAGAGAGGGCGAGAGTCCAGTGCCTTGCCTTGATCGGCGCGGCGTGTTGGCGGGCGGGGGGAGGGGAGTGGTCCGAGCGCTCAGCAGCGGGCCATTCAAACTTACGCGAGCGAAGTGTTTACTGTTTATGCAACTGTTGAAGAGTAGACCTGCCGCCTACCTCAAATTTGAAATTATCGCATTGAAATGAATTTTCCGATGTTTTAAGCAGGAATTAAATTTTTTTTCAAAATTGCTAATTTCATTTTTATACATTTAATTAATTAACAAAAAACATCGATTTCCACACACAAAAAAATGATGTCGAAATATACTCCCGACATTGATAAAACATTGATTAATCGATGTCGATGGCCACTGCCCAGCCTTAGTTTATAACATACAATTTACAACAGTTTAAAAGTTTAGTAGTCAAAATATGGGTGCGGCCATTACTCGAAGGTAGTCTGTAACCAAGTAAATATGGTAGTTTAATGTGCAAGGTACAATACAACCCTTAGTTTTGTATTACAACCCTTTGAATTAGAAGAAAATTATCATAAAGATCCTATTCCAAATAAATAATTGCTAAATAGTAAATACTGGGATAAGAGGCTTGTGTTGTCTTTTTGATTTTAACATTGTCTCCAGGCATAGAATAGACTTCAATACAAGAAGGACCATCAAGAACTTTTTAATACAAAGTGTTGAGTGCAATTGAACTCAACGTAGACGACAGACGTACCTTGAGGATGGGCACCAAGTTAGGCATTGTATCGCGCAGATAAACGTAATGCTTCAGCGTATGTTCTTCAAACAGCTGCATCATCGACGGGCAATGTTGCGCGGCGTTGAACACGAGTATCAAGATGCAGACGTAGGCGGGGTCTTCCACATCCGGCTCGGGGGTATCAAAGAACGGATGAACCGCCAGCAGTTCCGGGACGAGCGGCAAGGTCAACTCCGGGTGGAACTGACCGATCTTCTGGAGGCATCGCCACGTTGACTTCTTGTCCATCGGATATTTCTTGAGGTTCTCCAGGAGGCTTTCCACACACATCTGGAGGCAGCCTTTAGTGGAGAGACGGCAGGCGGCTAGCATGCAGTGCAGACCCTCGCGCACGTCTATGGAGAAGTCCTGGGGGAGGGGGGTGGGGGGGGGGAAGACGAATGTGTTGATTAGAACCGAGATAGAGCTTACCTATACTTGCTTCAACATTTAAACTGCAATTAAACCCGTTACAATCTTGAATCAAAATTAAGGTAGCTCAAGCGTATCTCGACGTGAATAAAAAAATTTCAAATTTGGCATATTAACAGATAATTACCTAATACACAATAATGCAAAAAGAAAAAGTAGGCTTCCTGAACTACTTTACGATATATTCAGGTCTAAAGTTTGAAGGTCGCCCTATCCCATAGCATGGGGAAACATGGAAATACATACACTTTTCGACCTTTACTTATGATTTCAAATAACTTCTTGTGAATAAATTTTGTTTAAAAACTGTTTTTCTTAAAGAATATTAAATTCCGAATGATATAAGAACAAGAAAATAGTACGTTCCTGAACCAATTTAGAAGTTATAGCATCCTGAAGTGCAACCTGACGATTTGACTTGGCAACCCTGTAAACTTAACTCTGATCTTATTGGCTTAGAGCCTTTAGCACATTTGCAGGGAGATTTCAAAATGTAATTTTGCTACTGAACCGGTATAAGAATTAATAGAAAGATAATAGGTACTTGTTTTATACAGGCAGCCAATGAAGTTGCAATTAATTATTAATTACATATATTATGCGCTTTATATTTCAACAATAAATTGCATTTGGTAGGAGAAGGATGTTAGAAAATGACAGATTCCTGACCCAATACACAATGAATGTATTGATGTACTATTATGTAATTGCAGTGTTGTGGAGATGGCGGAGTAGTGTGGAGAATGAGATGCACGATACCAAAATTGTACAAAATAATTTTTCCTTATCTTGCTTGAAAGCCAGATTTATCTGCTCGACAGCCAGTGCACTACCGATCTCCACCCCCACCCCCCCGAACCAAACACGACAACGCATCGTGACCTTGACTAGACTGTTGTGACTAGATATACAGCAGATCAAAGAACAGGGAACAATGAGTTTTCTTCATTTTATATAGCAACTAGCCAGTTGGCCTTTTCCACATTATAGTAAAACAGTCTTCCTCTTACGTGATTGTAAATTACCACTTCATCAGTATGTCATTATTTACTGGACAGCAGTACATCTCGGCTATTACGATAATTATTGATGAGCGCGATTTTTAGCAGATCATTAGACACCCCACCCACTCGATTTTTGTGTTACTACCCTGGTAACCTGCGGGTAATGTGGACGGGTCGGGTAACAGGGCCGTATAAAAGTCGGGCTTCGTCATATCATAAGTGAAAGCTCCTACAGGCAAATACAGACTGGATAAAAGTTTTCTATTTTAGAGTAAATTGCACTAAAAGATTACAGTAATAAAATGTATTTCAGGTAATACGTAAACAATAATTTTTGGATAAAAATAAAAAAGTAGTCAGAGCCGGGGTTTGAACCGGCTACCTCTCGCGTGCTACGCGGTCGCGCTATGCCTGAGCCAAAGTGTACTGTGGCTGCCGGCCGCTTAGAGAGATACTGATGCAGTCTGCCTCAGACTATTGTGTGCGCGCTGGGTTCAAATAATTATAAACGCTTTGTAATTGACAATAAATGCACATTTTACTCTTTTAAAGTACCTATTTCTGCCAATGTTTCTTTAATTTAATAAAATGCTACATATATCATACATATTTCATTACTAATTATTTTGGTATGATACAAATACGAATTGGCAGTTCTCACGAATATCGTTGGCCTAGGCCTGCAGCTTGTTGTAGGGGCCCGCGAGACACTGTGATTACAGTGATGCCAGATCTTTTGTTGGTAGTTAATACCTTTAATATGCATCTAATTAAATAAAAACTAAACACCAATAATATTTATTTTATTTAAAAAGCGTTTCAGAAACACAATTTTGTCTTTATTTGATGCACAAACCGTGTTTTATTATTTATTAGAAAAAACAAAAAACACAAGACAAATCACAGCCTGTAAATAATAACAATAAAAAAATCCTGTTATGTGACTATTTTGATTTAAAAGTGAGCTTCATTTCGGCGTCATTCATTTTAAATACGTAAACAAAGTGTGTTTTATTTAATTGTCCGTTATTTGTTTATTTTGAGCGATATATGGAATCTCATTAATCTCTCAAAAACTAGAGATTACATTCGCTTGAGCTACCTTAAGCCACTTGGCACTTTATGCTTCACAATTGTGATTGACCTATTTTGCACTGTATGTTATTTATTTAAAAAAAAATCCCATAACATTTTTGGACTCAAGATTTGTGTGTTACACTTGCAATAGTGTTCTTACAAAGCTAAGATGCTTCAATGCTATTTAGAGATTGGATTATAAAAAATGTTTTTATTAAATTCAAAAACATACTCGGAACATGCGTGAAACATGGTCAAAAAATGCAAAAAATATATTATTTGTAAAAGTGCACACTTAAATGCATTCAAAGGCAGGTACTGAAAACTGAATAGCATCTAGGAGTATGCATATTGCATAGATCTGAAGTTCTTCAACAATTCAGAGTTTACTAAATCCATACAGTTTGGCACCGCTAGTAACCGCCCCCTCTGACCTTGAGAGCACCCAGGATTGTCTCCAGCTGGTCCTCTCGCAGGATTGTGTACTTGCTGATCTTGGTGAGGCTGTCGATCGCCTTCAGTCGCACCTCTTCGATCTCGTCGTTGAACATGTCAACGAGGAAGTCCAGCGAAGAGTGGGCAAACTCGGGGTTGTTGAGAGCGAGGGAGCACAGGGAGTCGACAGACGCGCTGCGAACCTCTGAAACAAGGGTAGACAGGAATAAAAACTAGGCCTAGGGATGGCATTGGGAAATAAAATGATGAGATAAATGAATAAACTCAAGTTTTAGAGTCTACCCACTCAGTCACTAAACTGTTTTTCAGTGAAGTACTAGTTAAATTTAAAATGTACTGAATCACCCTGTCGGTACAAACACCATCGATGAATGAGTGAATTATGACCAACCGTAGATCAGTATATAATTTCATAGACTAGGAAGCTTCGCAAACGCTTTTTCAGGCGCGTTGTTGGATGAGCGTAATTAAAATGTAATGTAAAAATGAAAAATTGGGATTTTCATGAGAAATAATATTTCGATTGCGCTCAAATTTCACACGAATAGGTAGGTATATTAATTCGTAAAATTAAAGTTCTGTGAAAATCTCATTACAATCGGATATAGCTAGCATGTAGGTGTTATAAATAGAAGAAATTAAAAAAAAAAAAATCATAAAACTGTGATTTTCATGAGAAATAATTTTTCGATTGCGCTAAAATTTCATAGGAATATATTAATTCATAAAATTATTAATTATGTTTCCATGAAAAAATCATTACAATCGGATAAAGTATGTAGGCCTAGGTGTTATACTAAGTCAAAGAAATGTTTTAAAAATTTAAAAAAATATTTAAAAATTGCGATTTCCATGAGAAATAATTTTTCGATTAGGCCTACGCTCAAATTCACACGAATATATTAATTCATAAAATAAAGGTTCTGTGAAAAAATCATTACAATCGGATAATGCATGTAGGTGTTATAAGTCAAAGATTTTTTTTTAAATTGAAAAAAATCATAAAATTGCGATATTTTATGAGAAATAATTTTTTGATTGCGCTGAAAAACGTGGCAGTTAGAAGTTCAGAGATTTCGAAGGCCTCCAGAAAATTTCATCGCAATTGGAGTATCAGTTTAGCCGGAATCGTGTTAACAGACACACAATAATACAAACAGAAAGAATGAAAAAAAACATTCCGTTTTTTTATCCAGTGTAGTGGAATGGAATCTTCACTTCGCTCGCTACGCTCATCAAAAATATCTGCTCGTTAGTCGATTTAATGCTAAAGTTCATTACGTATAGTCAAAAATGTTTCATTTCTTAGATTATATTAAATGGTAATATTTAAACTCTTTTCAAGAGCTTTTCTCAAATTAAATGTTGACAAAAGAAGTTTTTTTGACACTCCAAATAAAATATAAAATAGGTAACAAAATGACCATGAAACCATTTAGGCCTATGCCAACAAAATATGATTAGTGATTAGTGATTACCCTTATTATTATTTTTAAATTAATTATTATATATTATTAGTACAAATAAAACATTTCAGAAATATTACATCAGAACATAATATTTGGTGAAGGCCAGAACATTCAAAAATCAAAGCGCAATCATCAAATCGTCAAAACATCCAGTTTAAGCCTTACATTAGGACGAAAAAATTCTATATTGGAGAACAATGTGCGCTAAGCTAAGAGTACTCATGACATTAGATGCACATACCACGAGCACACTTACTTTAGACTTTCTTTTATTCCAATTCAACTTTGCACGCAAAGCTTATCGTAGGTTGCGCCACCGTAGTACCGGCTATAACTGCTATGAATAGAGATACGTATTTTAGCGTTTTAGGTTTTTGATGCTAAATCGGTGAACAAATATTTGGTATAATGCTACAAAATGCTTATTTCACTAAAAATAATGTTTTTTCATACCCTTAGTGAACTAGTTCGGCAATGTATTCTAACATTTGTTGTGGCTATATTGAATTGAAATGTTCCCATAATTCATCATTAATCATTAGAAGTGCAAGAAACACACCACATTTAGGGTTTTAGTGGAAAGGAAAAAATAAATGCTACAACATGCTAATTTTGAAAAAATTAATGCTAAATAATCTAAATTTAAATGCTAAAAAAACGTATCTCTAGCTATGAATCATCAACGTGGTAGACCATGACTGAATGACTCACTCCCCGTACTTCTTTGTCACAACAGCGTGGATCATATAGATTGGGTTTATAGTAAGGTGGCGCTATGAGTGTGAGAAAGTGGCAGTGCAAAGCCCAATTGAATCATAATGTACAAATAATCTTAACCTATCCAAAAACATAGGGCCTGTACAGCCTGTAGGGGCCCTACGTTTTTGGATAGCTTAACATGTAACATAGGCCTATGTCTAATGTACACGTATTGAAAGCCAAGAGTGTAGGTACATGTTTAGGAAAGTACCTACATACATTTTTGCCCATCCCTATGACTTATTGTTATCCTAAAAATTGGATGCAAGTTCCACCGTACCTTGATACTCGTCCTCCAGGCCGTGTACGAACGCTCCGCACGCCCCGCAGCTCAACAGGTCGAACGTGTCACTGTCCACGATCTCTCGAGGGGCGTCGTCCGCCCACAGCTTCCCAGACGCCCACTCTCCCGAGGTCACAGACTCCCACGCTCGCTCGTGGGCCGTGCGCTTCTTCTGCAACACACAACACGTTTGTATTTATTAATACACCTGTAGATATTTATTATTAATTTAAAGTCGGTATATCAACTTGAAAAAACTTTTAATATGTTGAAGGTGTTGATGTTTTAGAACGTTGGTAAAAAGGGGAAAAATACCAAAAAATTCTGCTGCGCTTGGCAGCGATTTTAGTGGTTTTCCGGCCGAACGTGGACTGACGTCATTGTACGCCCGGCTCGCTGGCTGACTTGAGCTTCGTATGCGCGCTCGGTCCCCCGCCCCGCATAAAGAGATAACATTGCAGTATAGTTTCATCATTCAACAGTGCGGTGAAAGAATGTGCATCAGCTGAAGTAATAGTGTAATAATATCGATGCTATATTATAATGGTGTATGTTAGTCTAAATAAAATGGTGATCAAGTGCATGTGGATATGAATGTAATAATAGAAAATAAATTACACAAACAGCTATCATTTCATCGGTTTCCAAACTGTGATAAGTTACCATAAGCATACCAGCAACTATTGTCATGCATGTCTTTGTTTTTTATAAAAAATATTTATTTTATATTTTTCCGTGCACATTTTGTCCTAATATTGTGAGCAAATGCATGTTTATGCAATAACCATCATATGTAGAATCATTCAAAATCAATGATAATAAACAGTCATTCTTTATAGAAGAGCGTTGTGCGCGAGGTTCAACCCAACTTAAGCCCCAAACCATCTAGCAGACAATCACATTAGAAATAGAATCTTCCTAACACGACTGTACATGACACAAGCATGCACTCACATTTATCTGAGCGGTCGTAAACACCCAGCGCGCAATCTGTGTTGTATACGTGATAAGTGATGCGATACTTTAGGATACTTCTACGCACTTACCAACGCACTCGTATTCAAACAAATACAGATCATTTCTTTTCAAGAAAACACAGATGACGATAGATTGAGATGCCAGCCCCCCCAAACACGCACGCACGCACACACACACACACACACAAATCACACATTCACATCATGAATATTATATTGCTGCATAAACGTACTGCTAAAACGTATTTTGCAATAATTGTTTCATATTTGGTACCTAGATGATATTGTAATGTGAATTTGACATACAAAATAACATGTTTTACACAGGTGCCCTAGAATCTTACCACAATGAAAGACCTTCCAAAGCGAGTTCACTATCCATACGAAGGAATGGAAGCACGTGGTATACTCGCTATACTTGATCATAATCAATAATCATCATAATTGATAATAATTCATCATCATCATCATATCATCATCTTCATCATAATTGGTGCTCTACAAACGAAACGCACAGCTGCGAGTAATCGACTGATTGGGTCTTGAAAGCCGAGTACTTCGTAACGCGAGCCGGCCGCGAGCCGGCTACACGCTCGGGTCGACGTCGACTCGATGAGTGGCCGCACAGTGACGTCATTTTTAGGCCACTAGTTTTCGTGCAGTGATGTTTTAAAACTCTATTTACTTAGCAACCAGATGTCCGATCAAGCTGCATCTTAGATCTTTTTCCGTGAAATTGAATGGTTAAAGATATGCTATGGAGTGCAACCAAGATGAGATAATTCCTTTAATACACTTGTAGATATTTATTTTACAGAGCAAATATAGAGGCATGCAACATGCGATGATTGACGGATGCCTTAGCAATTAAGACATTTCAATACAACATTGTAATTTTACAAATTTGCAAATAGGCTACGATATAGGTAATAAATTTGAAGATTAAGAGTCTTACCACTCAAGTCAAATTTAACTGATTTCCAGTGGGGGACATTATATTTGAAGCCGACCAAGTCAACCCTTTAGGCGCCGAAACCATCAACTAGCGAATAAATGGCTAACTAGAGACCGGCACATATTTAAGTAGGAAACACCGATCAATCAAGTTGAACACAATTACACCCACGGACACATTCGGGAAAACCCTAGAATTTCTTATGTTGGTTGTGATAGAATGCCTATCGGCTAGTTTGTGTGTGTGATTGTGGAGAGGAGACCCACAGCTTAGTAACTTAAACGAGGTGGGCAGCTGCGTGAAATTTGATAGTTAAATATAGTATACAAAACAGATACACAATGTCGAACATTTCGGCCAACGTGGCCTTGATCACCACCAACGTTCAGTGACCAAGGTCACGATGGCTGAAACTATCGACATTGTGTATTTAATCTGTTTTGAATATATAGTATATTTGTTTAATTAGCAAGTTTCACGCAGCTGCCCACCTCATTTAAGGTAGGCTAAGCTGTTGGTCTCCTTCGGCCTAATTCTTTCTCCAATCACACACACTAGTAGAATTTATTAGTGCCCCAATGCTAGTACGGCTCCAAAGTTACCGTGAAAGCCGAGCTTAAACCAAGAACTGATAACCTTAATGTACAAATCAGAAGTTAAAATCTGCCTAAAAGCAAAAATCAAATCCTAGACCTTCTGCATTGGAAGCAGCAGAGCCTCTAACAATAAGACCAAGAAACCACACAACCATTTCTCAATTCATTCACTACATAGGCTTAGGTAACGGACAGAAAGCTCACCCTCATATTGGACATGATGGACTTGCTGAGCGTCTGCTCCAGGAATCTCGCGCTGACGAGAGTCATTGACCCGAGAAGCTGTACGGCAAACCTTCGAACGTGCAACGACAGGTCGTTGACCGAGTTGCACAGCTTGGCAAACGCATCGTCGACAAGGCGGACTTTCTCGTTGTTGTCTAGCACGATGATGCTGAGAAGAAGAGGATGAGTTTGTCAGGAGTGTCAATACCAGGAAATGTTTGGTAGACCAACCTGGGTAACAGCACAAAGTAGGCCCTAGATCTAGGCTACTTGGGTTGTAGGCCTATAACCTTTCAAGTGCTACACCCACGCATACACAGAATCAGGTGAGCTATCTGCTGTGAATTATGATAAATGATCAGTGTTACAAAGACAGTTAATTTGGGTAGCAATTCAATGAAGAATTTTTGACACCATACAAAATCACAAAACCTGATTTAGACTTTAACATAATAGCCTTGTGTAGGCCTGGAAGCCAAGTCTTGAGACCACTCGTTTCAACTCACACACGTTCTGAAACGAGAAATTCCTCCAAGTCGCTCAAAATCGCCAAATCGGTAGTCTTGGGGACAAGTTCACGAGTCGCAAGGTGACTTGGAACGAATGTTTTTTCACGTTTCAAACCACGAGGTATTTGGTGGTGACTTGTGAACTTTGTCGACTTGAGACGATCAAAACAGTTTGTTATTGATTTGGTAGTTATAAATTGTGACATATCAATCTAGATGAACGTTGTAAATGCAATTATAGATGTAACACGGTGAGCTAGCAACCGGCAAATTTACGTACCCATATTAATACATGCATCAAACCTTTCCAAATTGATCAAACACCAAGTATAAATTAAATACTATTTCCATTTAAAAAATTATCTGACATTGGATATCTAGGCCTACCTTACAAAAACAACAATACAAAAACAAAATAGCACAGCTTTCATAATAAAGAGATCGATTATTTCAATCTAACTAGCTGTGATTTTGATCGATTTTATTTTGTAACAAAATTTTCTATTGGTCACTATGGGATTGTTGGGGGCGGAGCCTCAAGCCGTGAAAATGGTCCCAAGACTACCGATTATCGTTTACCCCAAGTCACCGGTGACATAGAATGAGCGACTCGACTCACTTCTCGACTCGAAACGAGTGGTCTCAAGACTTGGCCTCCTGAAGTAAAATTTACTTACTTTTCTGGATAAGCTTGTGCGAGAACCCAAATCAATTGCAGTCCAACTCTCCTCACGACTTCGTAGTCGTCGTTCAAAGATAGGCAAACCTCGGAATAAACGGTCGGGTCGAGTTTCAAGCCTCGCCCGTGAAGGTTGATCATCGTACGGAACGCTGCGCTCCGCACCCTCGCGTCCTCGCTGTGGGCGTGATCGCCCACCAGTCTGAGCGTTGACTGGTTGCTGAATTCAATAGACGTCCCCACGGTCACCAGACCACCAATCAGGTTCAAGCAGGCGCACTTTACCAGGTGGCTTTTGTCAATCAAACACTGAAACGATTGAACGTGTGTTTAAATATCACCGGGCAGCAAAACGAGGGGTGACTTTGGTTACAAACCTACTAACAGAATTAATTAAGCCTAACTAAGTTTTAAAAATAATTTTGTATAAACAGATCAATTTCATTAGTCTACCAGTAAGTAAATCATAAGTTTAGTCAATAATTTTCAGCTTTAACCGGTAGGCCATTAATATTCATTTCCATGGGATTTGCATTTTTTAAAAAGGCCTGTTCAGGCCTACCAGTAGGCTCTAAGTTAGGCAAGGCAGTCAGCAGTGCATAGCTACAGGCCCAGGGGCATTTAACAAGCACAACAAACACACACATTTAAACAATTCTTAAAATTAGCCCGTCCTAATCGAATCGTACCAAGTACTCGTATCGTAGGTTTACATATTAGAAAGCGGGCAACATGGTGTGTCGTTAAGTAGACACCATGGTCGTGTACTCAGCTATTGCTCAGTCAATTATGCAATATGGTATTCTAGGTTGGGGTGGGGCTGGTAAAAGTATGATAGAGCCACTAATGGTAATCCAAAGAATAATTCTTAAAGTAATTCTGAAAAAGCCGAGTAGGCCTACTTACCCAACTGAATTAATATTTTCTAAATTAAGGATACTAGATGTTAGGCAACTCTTTATTAAATTTACATTAATACATATTTTCAAAAACCAGCATATGTTCAAAAAACAAGATATCCACTTGCAAAATACCCGAAATTTAGACGCGTACATTTTAGAAACTCCACGAAGGTTTAAACAAAAGGGACAGCAGCACGGTGAGTTCATTGGGCCCAGAATTTTTAATCAACTTCCCTATAGCGTCAGGTCTCTAAAGTATCGCCCAAGATTTAAGCGTGAGGTTCACAGGTGGTTATTAAACTATGGCAGAGAGTTATGTAAAGATTTACTTTATTTTTAGTCGTAATGTTAATCTTAGTGTTTTTTTTGTGCTTTGCTTACGTGTTTCATCTTTGTCCTGCTTCTTTATATTATATTATTCATCAATGTTATAATAGGTATCGTTTGATTTGCTTATATTCTGTAGTTTGTACTTATAACTTCGCTACAAGTATTGTAGTACTATATGTTTTCTTATATTATTATGTTTTTTATGCATCATGTCTCCTTGATTAGAATTTAAATTTAATTTTCTACTGCGCTAACCCTATGTGGGCTTCTTTTTTTTTCTCTAGAATGTTAATGTGCAGTGGTTTTTTGTCTTGTTATTTTTAATATTGCATGGTAAATGGTTTAATGTATTTATAAAAAAAAATTAAATTTATTGAAATTGAATTGAATTGAAATTGAATTGAATACAGATTAATGCCATCTTACCTGTTTGGCAAAGTCAACGAGTTTCTCATGAAGTTGCACATTTTCCGGCATCAGTTGTCCAAGTCGCAACAACGCTGAAATGCCCTGAGCGATCGCAAAGTGAGACCTTTCCGTCTTGAGGAGTGTAACCATCTTGTCGACAACAGAAGGAATGTCCACTCCGTTCTCTCTTCCTATTCGTCCTAGCAGGTCAAAGAGATTGGCTCTCACCGCCGCTTCCTTTTCTTGCAGGAAGTGCTCAGTTAGTTTCTTTATTATATCACTCAAGTCTTCACTCTGCAAAATACAATGTAGGCCCTACTTGATAAATTGAGAATAGGCCTACCGGTACCATAATAACCAGGTTTTGGCTGAGCCTACATTATGATATTGGATATTGCTTAATGTCTCATATTTATGCAACTTGGCTAATCGAGACGAAGGGAGGGACGTAAGGGATGACGCGGGGGGACAAGAGGTGGACAGGCCTGTGCTGGTCAGAACCAGCCACAAGCGTATGAGGAGGGCAGGGGTTCCCCTACGTCGTGGTCGTTACCGTCTGTGTCATTATCCGTCTGTGTTGTCATTGTCGTCGCCATCGGGGAGGTAGTCAAAGGGAAGGGGAAAGTTCCCCGACGACGACCCAGAGCTCGCCATTAGTTTCAGGGAGAAAAGCTCCCCTAATCACGGGCCAAACCGCGCGTTGCGAGTTGGAATTTGATGGCCCGCCTACATTATGGATTGAAAATCAGACACAAACCTAGTCTAGATGCAGGTCTATCGAAGAGAGTTAATTTAAATCAGGTAGGCCTCCTTGCTGGTACTTTTTCGGTTGGTATGGACCAGTTTTTAACACTGTTTTTCTTCAATAAAAACAATGAAAAACAACCTAAAATGAGTTAAGATTTTATAAAATAGTCATTAATATTAAAAAATACACTTAGGGCCTACATGTTTCATTTCATTATGTTCTATTAATAAGCTAGGCCTAGGCCTATAAGTAAGCTATAAATAAATAAATTGTATTTAGAGTCTACCCACTAGTTATATATATAACTGATTTTTAGTGGGGGACAGTTAAGTAGCAAGGAGTCACGCGGCCTAGGCCTAGGCCTGCGAGACGTAAACTGGGCATTAGTCATCGTAAAATACAAGGCGAATAGTACCCTACCAACTTTTTTCACTAAAATACTCCACCTACAAAACCTTTAACGTCGCTATTTAAGGTTTTGAAGTTTTTTTTTTCGATACTGTAGGCCTAGCCCTAACAGCAAAAACGTGATAATTCTATTTTATTAGTTTTTATTAATGTTCTTGTCAGGGTAGGCCTACTTCCACAACATCTCTGCATGGCAGGCCTAAAGATGGCGGCCCAAAAACAGTGAAATATGCGAGTGATTAGTAAGAGTAATTAACCTATAGGCCTAATTGTATATTTTCTGAGTGATTAGTGTTAAAAATCATTATTAATGAGTTATTCTGTACTTATTTCTCATTTGAAGTTGTTTTTCATTGGTTTTAATGGGAAAAAAAACAGTGTAAAAAAACAGGTCCATACGGTACTACCTACCAACCGAAAAAGTGCCGCCTTGCCTACCTAGCTTTAAAACGGAACTCTACTAGTTTGACGGAATTGCAATTTTTTGTTTTTTTACTTTATTTTCTTTGCCAAATCACTGATATTTCAAAGTATATTAAAAATAAATGCGCGGAAACCAATTAAAAATAATTTTCAGCTTCTGTTTTATAAACAAAAGTAAGTTATAAGTAGCGCGGAGCGACGCGGCCTAGGCCTACCGTGCTGAGATTTACTCACTGCAAGTTACCTTACAAGAACACAAAAAAAATCCAAAATAGAATCATCACGTTTTTACTGTTATAATAAAAAAAAACTTCAAAACCTTTAACGTCGCTATTTTAAACGAAAATCCTTTTGTGGTGAAAGTCCTTTATATTTAAAATAGCGACGTTAAAGGTTTTGTAGGTGGAGTATTTTAGGGTCGTTCCATGTCAAATCAACAAACTCATTTTCGGTCACTATCTCCGATTTGAATAATTTTTGGCACATGTACTTGTGGCAATGATATCATCATACCCTATTTTTTTTATTTTTTGTTCGGTCGAGTAGTTTCAGAGATACAGGGCTACCAATTTTTAAGTCCGCATTCTTCCGAGCGCGGGAAAATTCCACGGTTTCTTAAATAAATGTTGACTCCATGAAGCTATAATGTTGAGTGATAGCTTGAATGAAAGGTAATTTAAATATCTATCCAACTACAATAAAATAATTGAGTAATTTTACATCAAACAAAATTTATTGTGAATAATGCATGTCTGAGGTCAAAGGTCAATATCATAAAAGCTCCATCTTGGATTTAGTTCAGATTTGGAATAAGTGTTGCTTAAACATACTTTCAAGTGCCCACAAAAATTCAGGTTGGGCCACTAACACATTTTTATGTTATAGTTGATTTAACCATGACATGCACAAGCTTATTTAAAGTAGGTAGTACTATATTGTTTATGCACATGTTCACTTATTAGGTGTTGGCATAATTATAGGGGTGGGTAGGTATGTGTAGGATTTTTAATAGTATGAATTTTAAAAATTGTCTAGATATATCAATGGCATCTGATGCCCTCCTAAGTTTAAATCTGGCTACTAGAAACCCAAAATAGTGGGATTTCCGTGTGTGATATTCTAAGAAGTCTGGGATTTCCAATTCAAACTCTACAATGCCACTCTTATAATGCACTTCAGTTGAAAGTTGAATGTTGCAAGAGAAGGAAGTTCTGTGCTATGGGTTCAATGTTTTGATTGAAGTTTATGTACCAAATTGATTTAAGCAGTCTTATTAACAATGTAAGCAGTGTGGATAGGCCTATGGTACAAGCCTTGACATCTAAGAGAAGTGTTTTAGTGTTTCATGTTTCACAACATTTTCAATCATGTGTTCTATTGGAGTTCATAATCAAGAAGCTTGTGATGTCGAGACTCCTTTTAAATGTGCATCTGCCCTTGAAAAGGAGAGTTTATTGTTGCTTAATCAACGCACTAATTGTGACGATATATTAAGTGTTTGTATGCTTCACGAGTCAAAATTTTTAAAACATTTTTCTCTCAATCAAAAATCATGTTGTGACCCACTTTTAGTGCATCCACAAGAATCCAGACGAAAAAGTCTCAGAGAAATAGCTTCTGCTGATGTAGAAAAGTTCAAAGATATTATTAAACTTATACCCGGGAAAAAAATGTGTGTTTCATGTAGAAAAGCTCTATTAAAAAGATTGAGTGAATACCAGAACCACAAAGAATGTATTGTGTCTCCTGAGAAAAGTGACCACGGTAACATCACAGATGATGACTTTGTAGTAAAAGAGTTTGAATCAGAAATCATTAACAAGTCTCTTCATTTGCTTGGTGAGTCTCCAATTGATACAACTAAATTAAAAAGTACAGTGTATCCAAAGAGAAAATTCAACAAATAAAGTCGCAAGTTAAGAAAAAGCTAAAGATGATTTCACTGCCGGCTCGGGAATACTTTGTTCATCATCATCAGAAGAGGAACAGTGCACAGAAGATAACAACACGATGCTTTTACAACTGAAAGAAAAGTTTAATTCTGCCACAACCAAGAGTGAAAAGATAACTGTTCTTTCTGTACTTCCTAAAACCTGGAGTGTACGAAGAGTGCAAGAAGAATTTGGAGCATCTAACTATATGGTGAGGAAAACAAAGAAACTAGTAGAAGAGAAGGGCATCCTTGTTTCTCCAAATCCAAAACCCGGAAAAACTTTGTCAGTTGAAGTTGCCAAGGCCATTCAAGATTTTTATCAAGACGATGATGTGAGCAGACTAATGCCGGGAATGAAAGACTATGTATCGGTAAGAATAAACGGGAAAAAAGAACACTACCAAAAAAGACTAATTTTAGCTAATTTAAAAGAAATATACTTGGCTTATAAAACTAAGTATCCAGAGTCGAAGATAGGATTCTCTAAATTTGCCGAGCTCGGGCAAACATTGCATCCTACCAGGAGCATCCGGTACACACGCCGTTTGTGTATGTACCGTACATCAAAATGTCAAGTTGATGATGTTGGGAGGTAAATTGGCATTTATGCCCATGCCGGAATCAGGAACAAACTTTCAAACATATCATCACGTCTTAGCTCAAATGATTTGTAATCCATCTACAACTAATTGTCATCTTGGCAATTGCTCGTTTTGTCCAGGCACAGAAAAAATTAAACATGACCTAGAAAACCTCTTTGAAGAACACTTAATTGATGAAGTCACATACAAACAATGGCTGACAACGGACCGATGTGCTTTGGAAACAATTCAAAAGCCCGTAGAGGACTTTATCGACAGTTTTTGTCGAAAAAGCTCTTCGAAACCATGATTTTATTGCAAAGCAGCAAGCTGCTTTTTTGAAAGACAAAAAAGCAACATTACTGCCTGGAGAAGTGATAGTTTCTGGAGACTTTGCTGAAAATTATTCCTTCGTAATCCAAAATGCTGCCCAGGGATTTCACTGGAATAATAGTCAGGCTACGCTGCACCCTTTCGTTTGTTATTACCTAGACGAACCCATCACGGACAGACCAACGTCTTCTTCCATCCAAGCTGAACCCACTCTTAAACATCTCAGTGTTGTGTTCATTTCTGATTCTCTCATACATGACACTGTCGCTGTGCACACATTCCAAAAACGCCTCATACCTCTACTTTGCGAGAAAATTGGAAATTTAAGTAAAATTTTTTACTTTTCTGATGGGGCTGCCTCCCAGTATAAGAATAAAAAGAATTTCCAAAACATTTGCCTCCATGAAATGGACTTCAAGATATCAGCAGAGTGGCATTTTTTTGCCACATCTCATGGCAAAGGTCCATGCGACGGAGTGGGTGGAGCAGTCAAACGCTTGGCAGCCAGAGCAAGTTTGCAAAGGCCTGATAATAATCAGATTTTGACACCCCAAGATCTGTTTGATTGGGCAAAAGAAAGTTTAACAAGTAGCATTTTTGTATTTGTTCCAAATGAAGAAATCGAAACTAACAGAGAAGCTCTGAATGCAAGGTTTCAGTTCCTCCAAGCTATTCCTGGAACACGCAGCCTACATGCATTTGTGCCAATCTCTGAGAACACATTACGCGTTAGGAAGTTTTCAACATCGGCTGACAGTACTGTCGAGGCAATATCATCGAAGACCACCATTTGCATTGAAGACATAAAAGATTTTGTTTCAGTTCATTATGGTCAGCAATGGTGGCTTGGTTTCATTTTAAACAAAAATCTCTGTACAAATGAAGTAAAAGTACGGTTTCTTCATCCACATGGACCTTCTCCATCGTTTACATTCCCATCTAAAGATGATGAATTAACCTTGCCTGTAAGTGAAGTCCTCACTTTGCCAAGTGTGGAACTGGGAGGATCAACTGGACGTACCTACAAGATACCCGATAATGAAAGTGAAGCA
This sequence comes from Sweltsa coloradensis, assembly GCA_024449915.1. Taxonomy (NCBI): domain Eukaryota; kingdom Metazoa; phylum Arthropoda; class Insecta; order Plecoptera; family Chloroperlidae; genus Sweltsa; species Sweltsa coloradensis. The sequence goes on from JAMZAV010004075.1 coordinate 54,790, forward strand.
GCTACGAGAATGCTTAATGCAAGGTTCCTGAAGTAATTGGTAAGCTAGCCTAAGGAAAACATACCCAGTAGTATTGAAGAAGAATATTATGCATAATGCAAATAATATTGTAAAATAACAAAAATAAAGATCACAAAACATGTTTATACGTTTTATCATGTAACTTGAGTACAAAACTTCTAATGTGTAAAATAGACATACGAACTACAAAAATAGTCATATTAAATTGCATGTATCTTTTGTTTTTATAAGTGGCCCAACCTGAATTTTTATGGGCACTTGAAAGTATGTTTAAGCAACACTTATACCAAATTTGAACTAAATCCAAGATGGAGCTTTTATGATATTGACCTTTGACCTCAGACATGTATTATTCACAATAAATTTTGTTTGATGTAAAATAACTCAATTGTTTTACTGTAGTTGGATAGATATTTAAATTACCTTTCATTCAAGCTATCACTCAAAATTTATAGCTTTATGGAGTCAACATTTATTTAGGAAACCGTGGAATTTTCCCGCGCTCGGAAGACTGCGGACTTAAAAATTGGTAGCCCTGTATCTCTGAAACTACTTGACCGAAAAAAAAAAAAAAAATTGGGTATGATGATATCATTGTCACAAGTACATGTGCCAAAAATTATTCAAATCGGAGATGGTCACCAAATTTTTTATTTATTTTGGTTGATTTGACATGGAATGACCCTTTAGCGAAAATGGTTGGTACGCCTAGTAAGTAAAATCAAGACGTAAATACCAAACATGGCGGATCAATGACAGTGAAATGAGCGAGTGTTTGTGTTAAATATGTGTTATTCTATTTAATTGGTATATTTTCAGAGTGATTAGTATAAATAAATCGTTAATAATGAGATCTTCTTCATTTGTTTCTATTTGAAGTTGTTTTTTATTCTTTTTCTTTGGAAAAAACTGAGTTGAAAAGTTGGACGAGTGTTGTGTAGGGCTCAGGGGTAGGGATTGCGTGTGTTATTCAATCAAACTAAAAGTGTGTAAAGAAGTCCAGAAACTACTTTCCGCGCCCAAAAACCAAGTAAACACATAATAATATTCAATTAGAAAAAGGAAAATCATAAATTTAATGTAAAATAACATTCCCGTCAAATTAAGATTATACCCTTTAAAACAATTAGGCCTAAGCCTATGCTGAAAAAAAAACGAATAGGATAGACGTTAAATAAATAATAAATAAATAAATGCCTCTTGTAGGCCTAGGCCTAAAAAACAAAGGAGAATGTTTCACAGGAAGTTGAGGTCAAGCCTAGTTAAGTTTATTTTCTTTCTTTCTGCAATTGAGTTTTCACTCGGTGGCAGAATCTCCTTTTTCTCACACCATTTGCTTGAGTCATGACACTCCCCAAGACCCAGTTATTGGACTTGGCCCGAAGGCCTAGGTCTACCAATGAAATGACTAATAATACCGTTATGTGATGGCTGCTTGGCTTAACAAAATCTTCAATAAAAGGCATAGGCCTAGCCGTTCCCTTAGGCCTACCACAAGCTAGGCATAGCCTACAGCAAATGGAACGGTAGGGCCTTAGTAGGTATGACTGGGTCTTGGAGCGGGGGGGGGGGGGGGGGGGTAGCACATCCTCAACTTAGTCTAGGTCTACATCTATTGTCTAAGGCCACCAACCTCAAATTTTAATGTGTCGTAAGTCTCCAAAATACGGAGTAAAACTTGTGAAGCTTCATTACTTGACTTGCAATTCTCAAGAAGACCAATGTACGCTGCCGCCGAACTGCCAGTATCTAGTTTTCTGACGAGACGTAGTTTCTTAGGTTTGGGTAATTCCTGAAATGTTAATAAATACGTTAGAAACATCGTTGATCATTTTGACAAACATGACACAAGGGAAAGTGAGGTTATGTAAAGTTTAACCACTAAACATTGCAAGTTGCAACGTGAACAAAGGGTCTTTGTCAAATAAAACTGGATCGGGAATTGTATATTTACCTGAGTTATCACTTGAGTTTGGCTACTATATTCTGCAAGTGCCCGCTTTTTCAAAAGTGCTGCCATTATAGGTGCAAAATAGCCTATTATTTTCTTCAACACAAATCAAACATT